>JAYESA010000801.1:7500-90000 GCA_036927795.1 Iris macrosiphon
CTATAATCAGGTAGTGACAAGCCTACCCTCCTTAAAATAATTTCGTCCTCGAAATTAAAAAGACGAAACTAGGACAGGAATGCAAGAAAAGAAAAGAACCATACCTCAGGGCTCGAAAAGATAAGGGTATCGCTCGCGCATTTCATCCTCCCTCTCCCAGGTCGACTCACCTGGAGAGTGATGCCTCCACGCGACACGAACCAAGGGAATAGTCTGGTTCTTCAACACCTCCCGCCGATCCAGAATCTCCACCGGCTGCTCTGGATAGCTAAGAGTAGGGCCCACCACGATCTCTGAGTGATCCAATACGTGACTGGAATCTGCCATGTACCGTCTCAACTATGACACGTAGAACACATCATGAACTTTCTCTAGCGTAGGCGGCAAATCTAGCCTATACGCCACAGCGCCGACCCTCCCAAGGATGCTGAAGGGTCCGACGAAACGTGGCCTAAGCTTCCCGCCTCCACTGAAGCGAATAGTGCCCCACGTCGGAGAAATCCTCAGGAACACCAGATCTCCAACCTAGCACAAACAAGGTCTCAGCACTTAATCTAAAACAAGCAATCACAAGCAACACAAGAATAAAAATATAAATTCTAAGCTATATCTCAAACTCCAAAGGTCTCCGGTGGCTATCGGCCCAATGTCGCTGTTTGTCCTGCGCCACCCGAAGTCTATCTCTAATGAGCTTAACCTTCTCTGCCGTATTAACCACCATCTCCGGGCCAAGCAAAGCTCTCTCGCCTATATCATCCCATGA
Source organism: Iris macrosiphon (assembly GCA_036927795.1). Classification (NCBI taxonomy): domain Eukaryota; kingdom Viridiplantae; phylum Streptophyta; class Magnoliopsida; order Asparagales; family Iridaceae; genus Iris; species Iris macrosiphon. The sequence continues at coordinate 8,264 of JAYESA010000801.1, forward strand.
TAACGGAGTACGACACCTCCGTCCATACAACACCTCAAATGGTGACATCTCGATACTGGCTTGGTAGCTGTTGTTGTAAGCAAACTCTACCAAGTGCAAGTGATCCTCCCAAGAGCCTCTGAAATCCAAAACACAAGTGCGAAGCATGTCCTCAAGTGTCTGAATGGTCCTCTCTGACTGACCATCAGTCTGTGGGTGATATGCAGTACTAAATTTGAGCTGGGTGCCCAAGCTAGCCTGCAGACTCCTCCAGAAATACGAAGTAAAGCGACTGTCCCGATCTGATACTATGCTCACAGGGACTCCATGCAGTCTGACTATCTGGCGCACATACATCTCTGCTAGTCTCTCCGTAGACATACCCACTTTGAATGGTAAAAAGTGGACCAATTTGGTCAACCTGTCCACGATGACCCAAATCGCATCCTTCCCGCCTGGAGAACGGGGAAGTCCAGAAACAAAATCCATGGTCACATGCTCCCATTTCCACTCCGGAATAGGTAACGGCTGGAGCAATCCTCCTAGCCTCTGTCTTTTCGCCTTCACCTGCTGGCACACTAAGCATCGAGATACGAAGCATGCTACCTCCTGCTTTATCCCGTACCACCATACATGCTCTCTCAGATCTCTATACATCTTGTTGGCGCCTGGATGCATAGAATACTGGGATCGATGTGCCTCATAAAGAACCTCCTCGCGCAACGACCCACTCGGCACACACAACCTGGTACCGTGCCGCAATGAACCATCATCAGCAATAGTGAAGTCATCTGATAATCCAATCTGAACCTGCACCCTGATGCTCCTCAGGGACTCATCCTCAAACTATGTAGCCCTGATCCGATCTACCAACTCTGACTGAATCTGCAGTCCCCACATCTGTATCTCAACTCCAGGCACTATCACCTCAATGCCCAAGCTCTCTAGATCTGCCAGAAGATAACGATCTGTAGTCAGGCACATAGCTATCGGATACCTGCTCAATGCATCCACAACTACGTTCGTCTTTCCTGGATGGTACTGCAACAATATGTTGAAGTCTTTCATCAACTCCAACCATCTCCTCTGCCTCATGTTCAGCTCTTTTTGGGTAAACACATACTTCAAGCTCTTGTGGTCTGTAAAGATCTCCACACGCCCTCCGTATAAATAGTATTTCTACAACTTCAGAGCAAAGATGACCGCTGCCAACTCCAAATCATGGATAGGGTAGTTCTTCTTATGAGGACATAATTGCCTAGAAGCATAGGCAATCACCCTCCCATTCTGCTGCAACACACAACCCAGTCCCTTCCCCGATGTATCACTATAGATAGTAAATCCTTCAGAACCTGATGGCAACGTCAATACTGGAGCTGTCGTCAACCTCCTCTTCAGGTCATCAAAGGCGATCTGGCACTCCTCTGACCAAACAAACTCTACGTCCTTCCGAGTCAGCCTGGACAACGGCTCTGCAATTCGGGAAAAATCCTGAACAAAAATCTCCTATAGTAACCTGCCAGTCCCAGGAAACTCCTGACCTCGACTACTGAACTCGGAGCACTCCATGCCTCAACTGCCATGATCTTTCTCGGATCCACCAAGATCCCCTCTCCAGTCACCACATGACCAAGGAATTCAACCTTGTCAAGGAAGAACTCACACTTTGAAAGCTTTCCATAAAATTTCTCCTTCCTGAGAGTCTCCAACACTATCCTCAGATGCTCCTCATGCTCCTCTGGGGTCTTCGAATACCCCAAGATATCATCTATAAATACCACCATAAACCTGTCCAGATGCTGATGGAACACCTTGTTCATCAGATTCATGAACACTGTCGGGGCATTAGTCAACCCAAACGGCATCACCATGAACTCATACTGTCCATATCTGGTCCGAAAAGCTATCTTCGGAATATCCTCCTTCCTGACCTTCACCTGGTGGTAGCTGTTTGTGGTATTAAACGAAAGAATGAAAAATGTATTCAGGATGGGGTTTATATGAAACCCGCCTTATTTGGTTTACAAACAAACTTGTATAATTTGATCCTCTACGAGGATATGGGAGTACAATTTATTTAATCTGGGTAAATATTGCTATAGGTGTCTGATCTGCAGTCGATCACTTTAGCTCTTGGACCACACGATGTTGAAGAAGTGTCATAGAAGACAGGAAGCAGCTTCGAAGGTTGCAAAAGAGGATGGATGCACGATGCCAAAGTCGTCGATCCCTACTCTCTGCCTGAGCTCCGGATTCTCTCTCTCTCTCTCTCTCTCTCTCTCTCTTGACCTCTGGTTCGATCTTTCTTGGAAGTTCGACCCTGGATCTGATATTGGTTTCTTGACCAATTTTTTGACCTTGTTCCTCATTGATAGAGGTCTCTATTTATAGAGTTTTAGTGACAGTGACCACTCCGTCGGTGTAGAAACCGAGGAGTGGAAAGTACAGCACCCTTTTACACAACGGTTAAAGTAACCAATGCCTGCGTATAGATGATCCTTTGAATGAGCGTGTGACGCGGGTCCAACTAAGGGACAAAACGCGTATAATCGCTACGAAGATCACGGCGTAGAAGCCACGTAGGTAGGTATCCATTGTGTAGAAAAGGTTGGCATAGAAGCCAAATGTCTGTCACCATGGCATAGAAGCCAAATAGTTATCAAACCGGCATAGAAGTCGAATAGGCGTAGAAGCCGAATAGGCGTAGAAGTCGAGTGGTCATAGAGGCCGAGCAGGCGTAGAAGTCGAGTGGTCATAGAGGCCGAGCAGGCGTAGAAGCCGAGTGGTCATAGAGGCCGAGCAGGCGTAGAAGCCGAGTGGTCATAGAAGCCGAACAGGCGTAGAAGCCGAATGGGCGTTGAAGCCGAGCAGGCATAGAAGCCGAGTGGGCGTAGAAGCTGGATGGACGTAGAAGCCGCTGCGTACCGTGCCAGAGTGCTAATGGGGATGTCTTAGCCAGAATTACGGCTTTTGAAGATATAATCAAATTTCTTGCATTAAATGTCGAGATTTGCTACCATCCTGTGCATTAAATGTGGAGGCGTGTCTTTGAAGGTCTGCAACCACTTCTGCGCATCAATTGCAGAGACGTGCCTTGAGAAACTGTCACCGCTCTGTGCATTAGACGTAGAGACGTGCCTCGACCCCGTACGGAGTACAGCTTTTGATGTGGCAGGCGGTTTGTCTACTGCAGAACGTAAACATCTGGTGTTTGCCTGTGTAAAACAAGGCAGCGTATCCCTTCGTGCTTGTAAAAACAGTTTACGCAAAGGGGATGGCGGTATTTGACAGCCTGGGTCGCAGTGCTGTGCCATCATTATAGCCGTCGTCTGGGTAGTCGAGCCGTATCCCTTTGTCAGAAGTCCAGACGTCAGGTTCATTGTAGGATCTTTATTGCAGGGTCTGACAGGTTCACTTCGGAGAATATGAAGCGTCTCTTATACACCTCAATGTTGCGTCTGAAAGAGGATGAGTTTTACGCCCTGGAGGCGATGAAGTACCATGTTTACGCTAAAGTGGCTTGGGCGTACTGTCTTACGTGGATGGTCCTTTGAGCTTTTATATTTTATGTTGTGTTTTAGCGGAAAGAGCTCTGTTGCACGCTTGATGGCTCCGAAGGCCTCTGCTTACGCTGCTCTGCACCAATATGCCGCGTATAGTCATCCGGCGTATTTTTCATGCTTCAACAAGACCCCCTTCAAAGCTTTCAAATTCCTCAGAATTTGGAACGCTTTGAATGAAGCATGAACCGCTCCTCGTGACTTGAAACGTTTCTGAATGGAGCGTTAAAACGGTCGATGCTGACTTTATGGCGGATTTATTGGGGACCGGTGTGACCTCTTTCGCCTATAAAAAGGCTGGGAGAGTTAACATGTTCTCCTCACATTTCCATCACCACGCAGAGATGATCGCCGGAGTTCGTCGGGTCGATCTGAGGAAGAAGGAGATCATGTTCTTCCAGCGTGTAAGGAGCCGAAAAAGATGGCATCTTCGAGCAAGTGTCCACTGCAACGATGGATCATGGAAGGATATCTTAGCCTCCCTTGCTCGGGATAATCAGCAACTTTATATGGCTGTTCTCCCAGGAGAAGGGAAGGGTCGTATTGGACCACACGGCTTGCAAGCGGTGTCTTCTCCTGTTACCTCCGTGATGAGAGCGACAACTAGCTCTGACCTCGGGCATTGAGTTGGGTGGAATATCTCAACTCAATCTGTCACGGCGCACGGAGCATGGGATCTGCATAATTTATGCAAGCCCCAACTCTGTATTCTCCCACCGTTGATCATTGCCATGTCAGTCAGTTTGCTGGAACTGACTGACTGCTGGAGAAGATGGATGAAGAATTGTGCCCCTGCGAGAACCTGTCAGAACAGCTTCTGGGCAATCTTCAGACGATGATGAGGAAGCTCTCCTATCGACGGAGTTTCCCTCAGTTATAATTATAAAAATAAAGAAAAACCCTTTGTAGATTGGATTTCCCTCATATGTAATCATAACTTTAATCTTTAATAAAAAATTATCTTTTTTCTCTGCATATGATCATTTTGCCATACGTTGCTGTAAAGTCTGAATATGTGTAGCTTCGACACGTCTGATTCTTTATGCCGACTCTGTTTAGAAATAGTGCTAGGTCCTGTCCTTTATGCATAGTGAATAGTCCATAGAACGCTGTTTGAGCATTTTGAGCATTTAGAACTGTCCTGCTGCTAAGACTGAGGAACCGCATAGAATTTTTGTTCAGACTTCGTCTTCAAGAATGACTTCTCAAAAATCCCTTGGAACAGGGCCGAGGAATGGCTGTCAAACGGAGTTTGCCATCTTGACAGACGAGATATTCAGACTGGAGCCTGGATAAACCTCCATTTGACCCGAGAAGAGTAATTTCTCAATGTTTGAACTCTGTAGGCTTCGGGTACTTGGGATATGTTGAGGTCAAGAAGGAGTATCTTTTGTGTGAACTCCTGTAATCGACCGCCTTGCTGTTCGGATATGCGGAAAGTCAGAGATCCGTAGTGTAGATGAGCTAAAAATCCTGAGTTTGTAGTCTATTGAGCGTAGAAAGCCACCGAGCGTGAGATCGTAGATTCGGAGCTACTGAGCGTGAAGTCGTAGGTTTGTAGCCTCTCGAGCGTAAAAGCTACCGAGCACAAAGGCTCCGGGCATAAAACCATAGACTGATAGCTTGCGAGCGTAAAACCGTAGATCTGTTGCTGTCGAGCGTAGAAAGCTCCTTAGCGTAGAACTGTAGATTTGTAGCCTGTGAAAAAGAAATCTTTCGAGCGTAAGGTTGCGGATCTGTTGCCTCCGAGCGTAAACTAAACGCCATCGAGCGTGAGATCATCGATTTGGTATCTGCTGAGCGTAAAGTCGTAGGTTTGTAGCCTCTCGAACATAAAAGCTACCGAGCACTAAGGCATCCGGGCGTAAAACCATAGACTTATAGCTTGCGAGCGTAAAAACCGTAGATCTGTTGCTGTCGAGCGTAGAAAGCTCCTTAGCATAGGAACCGCTAACCTGCTTTTGCACGAAAAACTCTTCGAATTTGCTGACTGTCCGTCTTTCGAGAGTAGTGGGCTGACGTAGTACCCAATCATAACCAAATATTTAATTTGTGAGATTTGGTTGGGGTTTCGAGGAGCCCGTCTGAGGATTCGAGGAGTTGACCCGAACTCTATATATATCCCAAGCTTTTGAGAGAAAAACATTTTATCCGTCTTCTGCGAAAGAGAGCCTTCGATTGTTTGAGTTTTTTTCCCTCGTTCTTTCTTCGAGCACTCCGAGTTTTCAGAAATGGTGTCGAAACAAACCCCCTCCACCAAGGGAAAGAGTGCAGGCTCTTCTTCTCGTTCTTCTGCCCCAGCGAGAGAGTCTTCGGTCGGGCAATATGAACTTACTTCTGAGCGAAGAATCCTACCGACGAGTAGCGCACCCGGCCTTAGAGGTATAGCCTTTGGGATGATAAAGAACGACAAAAAATCCTTCGCACACGTTGAACGTGACCGTGCTAGGTCGTCTCCTGTGCTGATAGCCTCTTTGAGGAAGATGATGCACGGAGACGTTTTTATCTTTTATGCCCACATTTCTAATGTGCCAGCGTAAAAACTCCATATTTTTACAGTTTTGAGCGTAAAAGCTCTGACTGCCGAAAACTTGGTGTATACTATAAAATTTTAGTTTTACGCTTTGGATAGGACCTCCGGCGTAATAACTAGAATTTTGGCAGCCTGGCATAAAGCACGGACTGTATACCGCCAATTACGCTTCAGGATGTGACTTCCGGCGTAAAATGACCAAATTTTGTACAGTCTTGGCGTAAAGCACAGACTGTCGTTTCTTGGTCTTTATGTTGCAAGATTTGTAATGACATGTTTTCCTTGCACTTTCGCAGTTAACTTGCATGAGTCTCCACTGGCCGAGGTGATGGGTTCCGCTGCCGGGATGCTGCACTCGAACTATCTGGAGGATCTTTCGCATGTGACATTTCCTATCTCCGGACCCCAGTATCCTGAAGGAAGGGGGATCTTGATATCGGCTCAGGGCGAGCGGACATTGCTGAACATGATTAACGGAGAGCCCCTGACGTACATAGACGGGGACCAGTACATCAAGCCGGCCTTTCTCTTTGGGGACATGATAGACAAACAGTCCCAGACGAAGCCCAAGAGAGAACCCTGGGTTTTCTCCGCCGAGAGTGTGGTCTTGTATCTGCCCACGATGTCGAGAGATTATCCCATCTCGGCTTTCTTCCATGCCACACATCCCAGGAGGATGTCGTGGACGCTGACTCCCGATCTTCACGGCAAGCCGGGGAAGATCTTTTATCTGAAAGGAGCTGACCAGGGGTCGTTTGTCAGCCGTCCTTCTGGCGTCGTGACATTGTTCAGGGGTCTGTGCCCGGGCAGTGTCCTGAGTGAAGACAATTCAGTGATCCAGTCGGTCCAATTGCCGACTTTCTGTAACGACTTCATGGTGCGATGGGGGGTATATCCCAAGGAGAATCCTCGGTGCAATGGGTGGATCACCCCAGCAAATCTCCGATGGACTTGCCTAGTTGACTAGGCTTTGAAGCATTTTCGGAGAGAGATGGAGGTTATAGGACTGTATGATGCCGTAAGCGACGAGTGTTGGGTTGCCTCCCAACCCTAACCTGTTTCTGGCACTGATGGAGCGATATATTTCGCTCACCGGGACCTTCGCCACTCTACTGGGGGAGTTGGGGTTAGCCCTCCACGAAATAGCAGTGATCTCGAAACTGCCGATGGGGGATACCCCGTATGAAGAGTATGTCCCCACCAACCGGGAGTTGGAGGACTCGGACCCTCGGGTTATGGAGGTGTATCAGGAGCTGATGTGCCACTATTTTGTGTGCACTGCTTGTTATAATGAGCCTTCTGATTTGGCTCACACCACTAAGTGGATGTCCTACCTCTTCTTCCACCGGGCCAGGGCCGTCAAGTCGGAGAAAGTTTCAGAAGGCAAGAATGAGCCCGTGAACTGTTTGGGCGTGCTCAGTGCTCAGGTCGTCGAGGATCTTATGGAGGAGGCTAAAGCTCCAGATCAGTTTCTCACTAACGGGGTAGGAAAGTATCCTGAAGGCACTAAGGCCGATAGTTACTTGAGGCGCTGTCGCAGGCCTTTGTCTGAGGAAGCCAGGCTGGCTGGCTTTCTTTCCATATGGCTGCGTCGAGTAGTGGTGCCCGGTATCGCGTCCGCGGACCGCATCCACCGGAATATCCTGTGGCCTGCCGTGCGTCTGGTGTTCGGGACAAGACTGGGCTTGCTCCCTGCCATGGTGTGCCGTATACAGGCTGGCCTGAGAGCCATGACTGACGGACTGCTCATCGATGAAGCTCGACGTGATAGCTTTCCCCGGGTAGAGTTACCACACCTGTACTTGATGGGATGGTTAATTCTCCACAACCCCCGGGTGATGTCTCCCGGCCCGGGTAGTAGCGCGGGGGGTAGTTTCTTGCTGAACTACAAGGACTCCCTCTGGAACGTGAACACAGTCTTAGACTGTCGGCTGGTGCTGAGCCTCGGTCATTGCTGGAAGCTCCTCTGCACTGTCCCCTCTGTGCATCGCAATCAGTCGGGGATTAGGCTTGAGGATTTAGGTGGAGAGAAGACCAATCTTTCTCCGGAAGCTTTTAATTGGTTGGTCTGCATCAGACCCTCCCATTTGCTATACAGAAGCGAAGATCATTGCTTCTTCGAGCCTTACTTGCCCAGTCGGTTCGCCAGGCAGTTTGGGTACGATCAGCTGCACGTGGGCAATGCCGTCACCAGCTTCAGGTCCAGGGGTGGACTCATTGATGGAGCCAGAGGATGGCGATATTTTATCATGGGTTACACGGGAGCAATCTTTATCGTATCGGTCGTCACCCTCTCCACGGAGCTGCGGATCCTCCATTCGTATGCTCAGTTCTACGTGGCGATCAACACCTTCCATCATGATTTTGACATGCATGGAAGCTTTAGGGTGCCTTCTCCCAAGCCTGGGGGAAGAATTGAAGTCCCCTCGGTTTTATCTGACAAGGGTGAGGAGTCCGTCACTCCGGATGAGCCTCTGGTGTCGGTGCCAAGGTGTGAAGTGCCTCCGCCTGTGGGGGCTTTGGCGGTCTCTGGGAAGCGAAGGGCTCCTGCTTCGAAGCAGACTTCCCCTCGCAAGAGGAAGAAGAAGACGGTTAATCGCCCTCTTCGGATTTCTGGCATTGAGGCTCCTAGAGAGGAACCTGCTGTCTCTCCTGTTGGGGATGTCTCTTTGATTGGAGGTTCCCCGCCTCTCGGAGAGGGACCCTCAGTTTCGGCTGGCGATGCCGGAGAACTCCTGCTTGAGGCTGTCGTTGCTGCCAATGCCTCCGGTAGTGGAATGAAATCGCCTGCGTGGCCGAGGCAAATGGGAGAATCTTTCCCTAGACCAGCAACGGATGAAACTCCTGCCGCGTCCGTGAGCATGACCACTGAGGTTCCAGCTGACGAACCTCGACTGCGTCTTGGTGAAGGCTTGGTAGAGCTCCTGGCGATGTCGGTTGGCCCACCTCCTTCTCCAGGTATGACAGTTCATATTACGTCGTTAAGGCGTGATATAGCTACATCGGCTGCAGACGCGGCATATATACTGTTGGCTATGGGTAAAGGTCATCTTTATGTCTTCTCTTAGAAAGATTACTATCATATTGATATCAACTTTCTTGTCCTCTTCTCAGGGGATGGCGTCCACGGGAAGTATAGCGCTGAAGCGCCTTCTGGCTCTGCTCGGGCTCCTGACGATGATACGGAGGCGTTCGACTTCGAGGAGAAAATACCTTCGGGGGCCAGCTCGCCCGGAGTAGTTTTGTCACCTCAAGAGGAGGATGAACCCGTTATCGTAACCTCGTCTCTTGCGAGTATGCCGATGACTTCGACCGTCGTTGTCACACCTTCTTCGGTCGCACCACCCGTCGAGGCGGTGGCTGTGGCCACCTCGTCTGCAACCATTCCTGGAGGAGAACTCGCCAATATCGCGGCCACTCCTGGCGTTCAACCAGATCTGGTTGCGCTGACCGAGCTGTATATCAGCCTCTTTTACACCAGTTTGAACACGCTGATATCAATGGTGTTGGCGAAGAATCTGGATTTTGAGCGTCTGAAGAAGGCTTCCCAGTTTTCGATTGGGGCGGTCAGGGAGTTCGGCGATTCTGGGGTAGCTGACGCCCTGGAGGCGATGGTTAATGGGTTGGAGCAACCTATTAACGAATACTTGCAGCTGACTCGGGACAGTTTTGAAGCTGAGGTCCAGGCCAGATACGACTTCATGACTGCGCGGCTTACCAAACAGCTGGAGAGCCTAGATAACTCCATCAAAGCACATAAGCTGGAGATGGATAAAAGAAAAGCTGTCGTGGAGGAGGCTCTTGCTCTTCAGACGAAGTGCCAATCCGAGCATGAAGGGAATGTAGCGAGGGTTCGCAAGTTGAAGGAGAAACTCGCTCTGACAGAGGAGTGGGCTTCTCAATCGTTGGCAGGTCTAGACGTAGCGACTGGTCGACTGAGCACAGCGCGACGGGACCTGGAGCGTACAGAAGCTGCCCGAGCTGGCTCTCTTCAGGCAAGGGCCGAACTGTCTTTTACGAACAATCTCGAGGCACGACTGGAACAGGCCCGCGCTGATGCCTTGGTTTCCAGGGATGAGAGGGTAGCTGCACTGGCAAAGCTGATTCGCGATCTGACCGCTCCCCCACAATGATGTGCCCTTTCTTATTTTTGCTTCCCCAATGTAATTCTGCTCTTTTCGGGAATAAATAAAGCAAATCTTTTCTGACTTTGTGGACCCATCATTTCGGAATATAAATGACAGGTTTGGACGAGCGTGATATCAGAGGTAGTATGGACGTGATAGACTCTCGATAAACTTCTAGCAGGACATATCTATTCAGAGGTCATACGGACATGATAGAATATGACCTAACTAGTTTCGTTCTGGAAGTAGTTTGGTCAGACTTTGAGATTCTCGCTATATTCTACTTGAGCAGAGGAGGTTAAGCATAGTACCTCTTCAGGAATTTACCGTTGATAGGAGCCATTAACAGGTCTCCATTAGGCTGGGCTAACCTGTAAGCGCCGTTCGAGAATGTTGGCTCGATCACATAAGGGCCTTCCCACTTGGGCTAAAATTTCCCTTTACTCCTGTGAGTAAGAATCATCGGCCTTCTTACGGCTAAAACTAGCTCGCCGACTTTAAACACTCTTTCTTTTACTTTATGATTGAAAGCTCTGGAAATGCGTGCTTGGTAGAGCGCGATGCGCTGTTGAGCTTGGAGGCGTTTCTCGTCTAATCCTTCTAGCTCTTGAAGCCTTAACAGGTCATTCTTTTCTTGAGTCAGCTCATTAGTCACGGCTATCCTGAGCGACGGGATCTGGATTTCAATGGGAAGAACTACTTCGCTCCCGTAGACCAGTGAAAATGGGGTATAACCTGTCGGTGTCCGTACCGTTGTGCGGTATGCCTAGAGACATTCGCCCAGCTTCTTATTTCAGTCTCTTTTGTTTGAAGAGGCGAACTTCTTCAAGAGTTTGATAATGGTTTTGTTGAAAGCTTCCGCCAAACCATTAGCAGCTGGATAATATGTCGTAGAGGCAATATTACGTATTCAATTTTTATCGCAAAATCGATGAAATGCTTGGCTGATGAACTGAGGCCCATTGTCATGGATTATCCTTCGGGGAATCCCAAAGCGATAAATGACGTGATGCTTGATGAAGCTGATTACGTCAGACGCCTTTACCTCAGCAAGAGGGATCGCCTCTGCCCATTTGGAGAAGTAATCTGTGATGGCCAGTATGAACCGGTGACCTCTGGAAGAAGACGGGTGAATATGACCAATGATATCCATACCCCATGCTTCGAAAGGCCAGGATGCAACCGTAGGATGTAGATATTTAGACGGTTGATGTATGAAGTCTGCATGAACCTGACAGGCTCTGCATTGTCTTGTATAGTTGATCGCGTCTGTGATCATAGTGGGCCAGTAATAGCCCATTGTAGCTTAGGACCGGGCTGGTGCGCTCCGCATACGCCGTCGTGAGCTTCCCGGATAATCTGCTATGCTTCGTCGTCAGAGAGACATCTTAATAGCAGTCCGTCATAGGTCCGACGATATAGGCATTGTGAAGATGCATCGAAGTAGAAGCGTAATGATCGTCTTTTGACAGATACTGCTTCTTTGGGGTCCTCCGGCAAGATTCCGTATGCGACAAAATCTATGAAGGGACTTCTCCAGTCTCTTCTAGGGGGATCCGTGTTCACAGCGTAGCTGCGTTCTATGTGAAAGTTGTTCTTCACGCAGAATAAATCTCTGTTAAGAAGGATTACCGAATCCTGCCTTCTTATAGGAGTGGCTAAATCCGCAGCTAGACTGGCTAGGGCATCAGCTTCCAGATTCTGAGATCGAGGTACATGCTCTAGGAAGAACCCTTTGAATGTCATGGCTATCTGGACCGTTGCTTGGTGATAGGGGATGAGGTCTGGATTCCGCACTTCATATATTCTTCTGACTTGATTGACGATAAGCAGAGAATCACCGTAAGCTTCCAGGGACTCGACCCCCAGCTCTTTAGCGACTTGGAGCCTGATTAACAGAGCGTTGTATTCCGCCACATTGTTGGAGCATGGTCCGTTAAGAGAATATACTCGGTAGATGACGAGTTTATCAGGAGTGACCAGGACGAATCCTAACCCTGAAACCATGTTTTCCTGGGGACCAGTCCTGGAGGCGCCGTCGAAGAACAGTTGCCATGCGTCACTTTCCATTGCGGAATTACATTCTGCAACTTCGTCGGGAATGTCTTCGTATAATTTGGAGGCCTCCAGGATCGGATGAGCAGCTAGGAAGTCGGCCAGCACTTGGCCTTTGATGGACTTCTACGGGACGTATACCATGTCATATGGTGTTAACAGCATCGCCCAAGTTGCGAGTCAGGAATTAAGAACACTTGGCTTGCTCATCAGTACTCGAAGAGGGTTGATCCTGGAGATGATATGAATAGTCTGGCCGGTGACATAGTGCCGCATCTTTTGGATAGCGAACATCAGAGCCAAGCATTCTTTCTCCACTGGGTTGTACCGGTGTTCATGCCCCACATCGTTCTTCTGCGCGAGAAGAGCTCCTAGCGAATGATCCATCGCTCGAACGTACAGCAATAATGGTCTTCCCATGATGGGAGGCACCAGAACCGGCGGACTGGTGAGGTAGCGTTTGATATCCCCGAATGCTTGCTGACAGGTTTCGTCCCATACGAAGGATACACCTTTCTTCATGAGATGCAAAAAGGGCTGACATCTTCCCGAGAGGTTGGATATGAACCTCCGGATATAAGCCAGACGGCCTTGAAATCCTCGGAGTTCCCTCAGATTGTGGGGCGGTCGCATTTCTACGATGGCCTGGACTTTGTCAGGGTCCACTTGGATGCCTCTGGCGGTAATGACAAATCCCAGTAATTTGCCACTAGATACACCCAGAAAGGACTTCGTAGGGTTCATCTTGATTTGATGTTGGCGCATTAACTCGAATACCGTCCTCAAGTCTTGAATATGATCATTTTTGAGGTGGCTCTTGACGGCTATGTCGTCCACGTAACATTCTACTGTTTTGCGTAAATGCTCATGGAATATGCTACTCATAGCCCGTTGGTATGTAGCCCCGGCGTTCTTCAATCCGAAGGGCATGACCGTATAGCAATATACTCCCAACGGGGTCCAGAAGGCAGTGTGCTTCTCGTCTTCAGGATGCATCTTGATCTGATTGTATCCTGAGAATCCGTCCATGAAAGATATGCATTCAAAACCGCAGGTGTTGTCGATCATGATGTCCGTGATGGGAAGAGGGAACTCATCCTTGGGGCAGGCTGCATTCAGATCTTGGTAATCGATGCAGATACGTATTTTCCCATTTTTCTTCATGACTGGGACAACGTTGGCGACCCAGTCGGGATGTTGTTCTATTCGGATGAAACCGCAGGCTATCAACTTCTTGACTTCAGCTTCGATGGCGTCCATCATGTCCGGGTAGAACCAGCGTTGGTGCTGCTTCATAGGCTTCGAGTCGGTCAATATATTGAGTTTATGAGTAGCCACCTTCGGGTCAAGGCCCGGCATGTCCTCATAATTCTACGCAAAGACGTCGATATATTCTTTTATCAGCTGGATAACTTTTTCCCGTTCAGCTGGGGAGAGATTGTTACTGATGAATATCGGTTTTGGCAAAAGTTCACCCCCAACATCAACCTGGATAACTTCATCTTTGGTGGGAGGTTCCCTCTGATCGAAGCAGAATTTCCACTGCGTATCCATTTGTTGAGCCCAAGAGTCATTCTCAAACGGCTCAGAATCCTGTTCGTCTGCTTCAAAGGGATCTGCCACCACCATATTTGCTGATAATATTTGCTTAAGAGCTTCAGGTGAGTCGGAGGGCGATGAGTTTTGAGATGACAACTGATGTGATAATCGATAGCCAAAACCAAGAAGGTCTGTTCAGAGGTAATATGAACATGACAAACTTCTGGAATGCAATTCTATCGGGGATGGAAGTGCATATCTGCTCAGAGGTAATACGGACATGGCAGTCTTTGTGGACCTAACACCACTGACGTACTTAGAGTTAAGTACGGGCGCTAAGTTGAGATGACAACCGATGCGATAATCGATAGCCAAAACCAAGAAGGTTTGTTCAGAGGTAATGTGAACATGACAAACTTCTGGGATGCAATTCTATCGGGGATGGAAGTGCATATCCGCTCAGAGGTAATATGGATATGGCAGTCTTTGTGGACCTAACACCACTGGCGTACTTAGAGTTAAGTACGGGCGCTAGGTTAAGATGACAACCGATGTGATAATCGATAGCCAAAACCAAGAAGGTTTGTTCAGAGGTAATATGAACATGACAAACTTCTGGGATGCAATTATATCGGGGATGGAAGTGCATATCTGCTCAGAGGTAATATGGAAATGGCAGTCTTTGTGGACCCAACACCACTGGCGTACTTAGAGTTTAAGTATGGGTGCTAAGTTGAGATGACAATCGATGTGATAATCGATAGCCAAAACAAGAAGGTTTGTTCAGAGGTAACATGAACATGACCAACTTCTGGTATACAATTCTATCGGGGATGGAAGTGCATATCTGCTCAGAGGTAATATGGACATGGCAGTCTTTGTGGACCTAACACTACTGGCGTACTTAGAGTTAAGTACGGGTGCTAAGTTGAGATGACAACCGATGTGATAATCGATAGCCAAAACCAAGAAGGTTTGTTCAGAGGTAACATGAACATGACAAACTTCTGGTTTACGAAATGAAATGCTTTGGATGATGAACATAAGATTATGTCTGGATAATTCACCGTGGAGTATTTTTCTTGAGTGAGGATAGTCCTGAAGAATCCATTAGAGAGATTTTTAGGGACTCTTCCTCAAGTACACACATTTTTTTTTGAAAAGAGCAAATTGCTATGTAAGAAAAGAATGGAAATCCAATTGGTAAGGACCGTCCCCTTGTTTACAGATTCAAAGTGATGACCTTAGCCTCGATCAACTCCTGAATTTTCCTTTTTAGCACATAGCACGCCTTTGTGGGGTGATGAGTGTACCGATGGAAGAGACAATAATCTGGGTCATCGACTTTTCCAGCCCTCTCAGGATGTCTGATGTTGGGTAGCTGAAGCTTGCGCTCTCTCATTAACATATCGAAGACTTTAATGATGTCGTCTTCATTGAAGGAGAAAGTTTCTTTTGTCTTCGGGCTCCTGATGCCTGAATTTTACGGTCTTGCGGGGAGATCGTCGTCGTTGCATCATCTTTGGATCTTGAGGGGATTCTACCCCCGGCCCTGGACGTCACTTTGTTCTGTCGAGGTAAGTTACTCCCAGACATGCCGTGGTCTCTGGCCATAGAAACTGATTTATCAGGAACTGCCTCTGGTTGTACAGGATTGGATTTCGAAATTTTGGGTCTCGTGAGAGACGCAGTATATCCCAACCCGAAACGAGCTTTTTGATGGTAAGAATTACTACGCACCGGCGTTCGTCTACCATTCCCATAGTTGAGGCCTGGTTTCAGTTTCAAGTCGTAACCCATCCTTTGCATAATATTTAATGCTTGTGGGCTATATCTGTGGGTTTGTATCCTGCCAGTTTCAGACTCGCGCGATTCCTCCTGTACGATTGGGGTGTTCCGCCTGCTACCGAAGATTATCGGGCGCTGATCGTCATGGGTCGGTGGAATAATAAAGATGGAGTCTTCCTGTGGTCCACCTGTTATGACGATATTAGACGTTGACGTATCTTCCCATACGATCTCCCCGCTTTTGACTGTTAGGGGAACTGAAGTCCGTTTATGACTCTTGTTTTTGCGTTTCTGGATTAGATAATCCTGCTGTAGAAGCATGAAAAATACGCTGGAACGATCTACGCAGCATCTTGATACAGAGCAGCGTAAGCAGAGGCCTTCGGAGCCATCCAACGTAAAACAGGGTTCTTTATCGCCTCCATGGCATAAAACCCAGCCGCTCTCAAAGCAGCGTTAAAGCGTACGAGGAACGCTTCGTCTTCCCCGAAATGAACCTGTCAAAGTCATGCGATGAACCTGGCCTCTGACTCCTGACAAAAAGGTGCTGCACGGCTACCCAGACGACGGCTGAAAACGATGGCAGACCCCTCAGGACGTACCCACAGTATGATGGCGAATCTCTACATTTAATGCAGAGGATTTGGTTAAAATATCACCAAACCGTCGTTTACCAAAGTCCCCCCAGCGTAAACCGCTCTTTCGCGTACAAGGGAATACGCTGCTTTGCTTTACACAGGCAAACATGAGCTGTTTTGCGCTCCGCGGTAAGACAAACCACTGCCACGTCAAAAGCTGTACTCCGTACGGGGCTCGAGGCACGTCTCTACGTCTAATTACACAGAGCAGTGACAGTTTCCCTCAAGGCACGTCTCTGCGACGGATGCACAGAAGGGCTGCAGACCTTTAAAATACGTCTCCGCATTTAATGCACAAGATGATGACAAATCTCTGTAGAAGATTTGATTACATCTTCGAAAGCCATAATTCCGGCTAAGACGTCAACATCAACACTTCGGCACGGTACGCAGTGGCTTCTACGCCCGCTCAGGATCAGTGCTCTCTCGACTTCCAACGCCCTCTCAGTCTCTACGACCATTCGGCTTCTATGCCTGTTCGACTTCCATGCCTATTCGGCTTCTACGCCTGTTCGGCTTCTATGCCTATTTCGGCTTCTACGCCAAGGTGACAGTCACTTGGCTTTTACGCCAACTTCTGCTACACAAGGGATACCTACCTGCGTGGCTTCTACGCCGTGATCTTCGTAGCAGATATACCCGTTTTGTCCCCTTAGTTGGACATGCGTCACATGCTCACTCAAAAGGTCATTTATACGCAGGCATTGGTTATTTTAAACCGTTGTGTAAAAGGGTGCTGTACTGTCCACTCCTCGGTTGTTACACCGACGGAGTGGTCACTGTCACCAAAACTCTATAAATAGAGACCCCTATCAATGGGGAAAAAGGTCAAAAAATTGAAAGATCGAACAATTGAAGACTCAGAGAAGAGGTCGAACAATTGAAGATCGAGCAAGGAGAGAAGAGATCGAGAGAGAGAGAGAGAGAGAGAGAGAGAGAGGAACCCGGAGCTCAGGCAAAGGATAGGGATCAGGCGACCAGGGCATCGTGCATCCACCCTTTTCTGCAACCTCCGAGGCTGCGTCCTGTCTTCCACGGCACTTCTTCAACATCGTGTAGTCCAAGGGCTAAAGTGATCGACCGCAGATCAGACACCTATAGCAATTTATACCCAGATTAAATAAATTGTACTCCCATATCCTCGTATAGGATTACATTGTACAAGTTTGTTTGTAAACAAAAGGACGCGGGTCTCTTATAAACCCCGTCATTGAAATACACTTTCATTCTTTCGTTTAATACCACAAACAAGATGACGACTCTGCTGGGAACGTCTTTCTCTTCTGACGAGGAAGTAATTTCTCAACACGATGCGGTATCTGTAGGAACCGTGAAGAAGACACTGGTCGTTCAGTTCGACCAGTCTGCCTACGAAGACATGCTTCGGACTGGGGGTAGCTCTCACTCTCTTTCCGTCCAAGACAGCAGGAAGCTACGCAAAGTGTGGATGCCCAAGACATCCTCCGCCGTTCCTGTGGACTCTCCGATCTCTCAGATCTCTTCGACCAATGAGGTGGTAGCATCGCTCCCTCCGTGCCCCGCACGTAAAATTCAGTCTCCCGCTACGCGCGGTACAGACAAAACTTCTGGCAAAGCCTCAGCGCTAACCCAGGAGTATCCTCTGCACTATACGCACAGAAATCAGTCTCCCGCTACGCGCGGTACAGACAAAGCTTCTGGCAAAGCCTCAGCGCTAACCCAGGAGTATCCACTGCGCTTTACGCGCAGAAATCAGTCTCCCGCTACGCGCGGTACAGACAAAACTTCTGGCAAAGCCTCAGAGCTAACCCAGGAGTATACACTGCGCTATACGCACAGGAATTAGTCTTCCGCTATGCGCGGTACAGACAAAACCTCTGATGGCGCCTCAACACCAAATCAGAAGTACAGATCGCGCTCTATGACATCTGACATTTACGGTGAACCAAATGAGCGCTGCGATCTCCGCAAGGGAAAGCAGGCGGGTGAATATTCAACTACTGGGCCTTTACGCCAACAAAAGAATGATCTGCCTACTCTCCGGATTACGCGAGAAGCTAATGGCCAACTGAGAGCCTCTCCAGCCTCACGCCAGACTAAGCGGACCTCCAGATTACGCCAGGCACGGTCCCTCGGCGTAAAACAAACTCAGACGGCGGAAAGAAACCCTCCTGACCTACGCGAGTATCTAATCAAGAGGCGTAAAGAAAGGGGACCTTACAACATGTCTATTTCGCCTCCTGGTGAACACTATTGTAATATTCATAAAGTTGTGATTAATTGCTGCTGCTCCAAGGCGAAACGATCGGTTTTCGACCGGTTGAGCTACTCGCTGTCTTTCCAGGAAGGGGAACCCGCGCATGCGTCTGTAAACATGGCTTCACACATACCTAGAGGAGGGTCAAGCTCAAGACGTCATCCTTCTAGACCTCCGAGCCGAAGGAGGTTTAGTAAGCCCCTCGGAGACGTTGAAGCCGGGGTGTTCCAAAACACTCGCGCAAGGTCACAACAACCAGCTTCATCTTCTTCTGATTCTGACGCCGAAGGTCGCCAAGTTCCCGAATCAGAGGCAGAAAGTATGGAGTCGACTTCTATAACGACCTATACTAATCCCTCAATGACCCCCAGGGAAATGGGAGCTTACGCCATTGAATATGAGCGCGAGGAAGCTTCGCCATCAGGGAACGCGGAACGCATCACTATACTGGAGATATCTGTCATGACCCGTACCCGGTTTAGGGGCACGAGTGCGTGGGTACGTCCAGCCTACGCCGCAGCATCGGCAGTAGAACGCTGTCTAGGTCAAGTACTATCAAAATAATCTCATACTAGTATCCAACTCCATAAGGAGACACGGATAAAACTATAAAAATGAACAACATACTCAATCACAACTACAGCACGATAAGAATTTGAAGAAACAAAAGAATACAACACAAGTCAAATGACAAAATAATCATACCTGCAATCAGTAACAACCAATCCCCAAGTGTGTCGGAAACCAGTCTACTAAGGTCACAGTCTGGAAAAATATTTTCCAGTCAGGAAGGAGCAAAGTACATCTCTAAATAGCAGTTCTATATTAATGATATAAACTATATAGCAGTTCTAGATGGAAATATACCAGAAGCATGTATAGGTACGAGAAATAAAAGAAATGCTGGAAATACTGTAAGTAAACGTAGGAGAAGAAACAATATGTCAACGAGCAAGAATCCTATGACTAAGTGTGTGAGTACTAGCTTTAACATGTGATCGACTTGGGAACTTGATCAGGCTGGTTACATGTGATTAGCTATGATTCATGAAGGTCAGGCTAACCGTTGGTTAGCTATGATGCATGTATAGGTCAGGCTAATCACACGTAACAGCTATGAAGCATGGAGATGGTCAGGCCGCACCCGACGTGCGATGTGGGGTGAGCTATGATGCATGAAAGGTTGGGTATGATCACATATCTACACTAAAATACTCCCCACCCCCGACTGGTATAGTAGATCCAATCATGGTACGCTATGGCACGGGATTCCCTAGGAAGGTAGCAAATCTCCCCGGGAATCAGTGTCTGTACATGCACAAGATAACAAGGAAAATAAGTCTTGTACAAGCTACACCATGAATAAGGAATAACATCTCATGACGAGATCCGTGTATACCAATCCGTGTAACCAGCGTGTCAAGAGCATGGATATTTACACTAGATACAGTGAACATAGGAGATATCATAAATTAGAAACTAATCAGAGAATGTACTCGCCTTGGGTCCTTAGCTGTCAATACCAATGTCCTGTCCCAGAGTATCGTCTGGAGAATCCGACAGTCCTATAAACATATAATAATATCACTTGTATCAGATGCTACACTAACACACAGTAGAAATACCCTGGCCTCAGGGCTATGCCAGGCATGGCTCTAGTCAACTAGGGTCATCTAGTAGGGATACGTATATAATACACATTTACACTCAGGGTATATACCAATAAAAACGTATATAATATATATATATAAGTGTCTCTTAGTAATTGTACAAAATACGTATATGTGTATATACACTAATAGATGTATATAAATATATATATATATATTTTTACCAAAATACATATTTGTATATATATCAATCAAATATTTTTATATATGTATATTAACAATCAAGGAATGCACATAATGCCACACTTCTCAAGGTGATCCCAAATGAAGTAGCAGTTAGTTCCAATGAGTCCGGAGCAGTCCAAATAGCTAGAAACTACATAAAGAAGTCCAAGATCGGAGTTCGGCACGAAAATTGAGATAAGGATACCAGGCTAATAGGGGAAGGGTCGTTTGTTTGTAATTAAGGTAACACCTCAATTTAATAAAAATTATTTTGAAATCATTTTGAACAATAATTACAATAAAAAGTTTATTTATAAAAAAATCTAGAATTTACGTAAAAGCCAATATATTTCCATTTATAGAAAAAAACGGTCACCGATCCAAATAAACAAATTTGGATCTTATTTTTATTATTGAAACTATATTTTTAATTAATAATATAACCCAAAAATTATTATAGTTTTTCACATAATCAAAACCTTTTTAATTATTACATGACTAAATAAACTAATTACATAAAACTAGCTATTTACATATACTAAACTAATTACTTTAATCACTAACTAATTACATGAAATTACTAAACTAATTACATATATTACTAAACTAATTATTAATAATTAACTATTGATTAGTAATTAAGTAACTGATTAAGAATTAACTACTGATTATAATTTAATTAACTGATTAAGAAATAATTAACTGATTATAAATTAATCAACTGATTAATAATTAATTTACTGATTAATAAATTAATTAGTTGATCTAATAATTAGCTACTAATCTAATATATATAATTAATAAACTAAATATATACTAACCTAATATATAACTAAACTAAACTCAAAATTATACAGGACTGCAGAAAGGGAAAGAGGGAAGAAGGAATCGGGCTCACAATGGGTTTTCGTCGTCGACGCGGTGGTCGGCGGTCGAACTCGGCGGCGGCGGCTCCGGATCTGCTGTGGCGGGTGCTCGAAGCTCGACGGTGATCGACGTTCGTCTCGGGGCGGCGGATCTGCTCGAGACGGCGGCGCTAGGTTCGAGGAGGCGACGGATCTGATCGAGGCGGCCACGGCTCGGTTCGAGGAGGCGGCGGTCGACGGATCCGAGGCGGCGGATCCAAGCCAGAGCAGCACAGGATGGTGGCGACGACGTCAGCTCCAGTGAGGAAAGTGGCGGCGAAGCTCGGCTCGACGGAGGCGGTCCCAGTCGCCGGCGGCGGCGGGATCTAGTTTAGGTTTAGGGTTTGAATTCTGTATGCGTCGGGGTCGTGTCCGGAGCTGGACACGGCGGTTGATGTACTGCACAGTGGAAGACGTGTCCGGGTCTGTCGGACACAGGGTTCGGTGTACTGTACAGGGATGTGTCCAGATGGTGGACACGAGGATAATGTTTGCTGTGGTGGAGGTGGATGTGTCCGGGTCTGTTGGACACGAAAATCTGATTGTAATATTGTAAATCTGGACACAGGAAATGAATGGATACGATAGGACTCCCGGGGTCGGACCCGAGGCCAACACGGCTGACACGGTGATGCTGGACACACGGACACGAGCACACAAAATGGTGGTGGCTTGTTGGCTTGTGGGGATTTGTGAGGGCTAGTTAGGGTTTCTTGGGAATGGTGATGAGGGACTTTAAATAGGGAGAGAGTTGTGGGATAAAGGGTGAGGATTGGCCCAAATAATGAATGGCCCAGATCATATATAAAGGAGTTTTTCATGTGGGAAAAAAATGAGGGCGTAAATGGAAGATGGTAACCTGGTAAATTTAATAAAAAAATATAATTTAAGAAAAATGTTTTAAGAGGCTTCCAAGGCTAACTGATTCCAAATTAACTACTAATTAAACCCATATTTCAAAATCTTAGAAAGTATGTAATTTATTTATTTACTATCCCAAATGAATTTAAAAATTTATTATGAAGAAAACAACTAGTCCTTTAAATAATTTTATCAAATAAATAATTTTATGATTTCAAGTCAATAAATATTTGAAGCTAGAGAAATATATATATTATTATTATTATTTATTTATTTTATAATACATCGACATTTAGGAAAATAATAATTTTTATAAAAGATTTTAAATCACCTTCTAAAATCAAACATTGTTCAAAATCAAATACAAGAATTCAAGGAGAAATTATTTTATAAACTTGGTATTTAAAATAAATTAAAAATCTAATTATTTCGGAAATTGGAAATCGGAGGTTACAAGTCTACCCACCTTAGAAAAATTTCGTCCTCGAAATTTAAGGTCCTTAATGATTGCATTTACACATTGTATTATTTCTATCAAAATTTAAATTTCAAACCAAATAATCATGAAGTAATTCCATATTGCTATTTCACAACCTTTCAAAAATTTTATAACATCATATTCCTGAAAATTTTCAAGTTAAAAATCAAATTCCAATTTTTATCATAATCTCCTTAAATTTAAGTTCGTATCTAAATACTCAAGGATTTTAATATCCAATCCTCCAATTGAATTCCAATCAATGTATATTTATAACATTTAAAATCTGTATCCCAAAATTTAAATTTTAAACACTAATCCATCAATCATCTTACTCCTCTAACTCAAATTCAATTGATGCTTATTCAAATCTAAATCCTCCTCCCGAGAATTGAATTCGACACTATTCCATTAACGATTTTATTTCCCGATTTTCTTTTTCCTCAAATACTCAACGATGCGATACTTTCAGAATCTTCAATGCAACATTCATAATATAAAATATAAAAAATTTTATATTGCAATCAAATAGATAAAATGATAATTTCTCAATTTTCTCAAATTTTAATAATCAATCATATCAAGACCTTCCTAAAATTAATAAATCTCAATTTTGCCCTGTGAATTTCTTAACTCTCTATTTAAGTTAATGTTTATCCTCGAATTTCAATCATACCTCAATTTTCGCAAAATCAATGATCCATCAACTCTGTTATAACAACCCCTAAATTCTTTATTTAAATTAATGCTCATCCACAATTTAATCCTCTTGTCTCTTTTGTCGGTCATAACCTTGTCATAGATCCTTGCTATGGTCAAAACCCTAATGATCATGGTTTAAGAAAACTCTACCTACAGCCATGCAATTTAAGAAAAAATATATATAGGTCATGCATCTTTTGTCATGGTATTTCAGTCTCTGTTAAGGTGTACTACTAGTTATATCCTAACAAGAAATCATGCATACGAACTACAGTATTAGGAAAATCAATCAATCGAAAGATGGAAGAAGAAATCATTAGGAGAGAAAGAAAGAACCTTCTAACATATTACTTGCGGTATCTGCTATCAAACACTTAACTCTTAGCACATTCACTAACTAATTTCCTATTCCTGTACACTGGTACCCATATCAACTAGTCATTTATCCACAAGATCCATGAATATATCCATATTGTACACACCTGTCCATTAACACCTAAATCTGATGCCAAGAATCTCTAATATAACCATGATTCAATAATGCATCCAAGTTGATACCTCTATCTCCTTAGTACCATACCCTCTGTCAGTTCCCGTTCCTACTACAATTGTCCATACTATTTGTTCTCATCACTCCAGTGCACACCAAGTGTAACACCATACTAAGTGCTAAACCCTTTCTAATACAACTCTAGATGGACACCCAAGTCAGTCTGCGGTGCCACCTCAATCATGCTCAAGTCATCAGATCCTTACACATGTATATCATCTACTCATATATTAATATTCATCTCTTTCATCTATCATAAAATTAATCCTCAAAATAATCGTCAAGGTTTAACTTCTCGATCAACTTAAAAATGAATTGTATATCCCTCCTCAAAATCAGATACTCAACATCGAAATAAATTTAATCACTTCTAAAATCTTTGTAGCCTTAACCATGTTTATTGAGTTCATATTTGAATCCTCAAAATTTAATGACGTAATCTCAACTCCTCAATTATTCAAAAATAAAATTTTATTTCCACCTTTTAATTTATAACTCCACAAATGTACATATCAGTGCGCGCGGTCTCTGATACTCAAGGTGCACTCAATGCATCTAGTGTCTATAACTGTGTACTAAAATTGTACTGCCTGAATCACTTGCACCATTATCTCCATCGATCAAAGTTATCATCACCTGTATTTTCTTTCATGATTTCAATTTATGTCAACTGGTATATCATTTAATTATCATCACACAGAGTGCTTACTATTATTAACGTTATTCTCGACTAATCCTCGATATAGAATTATTAGCACTCTTGGTATTATATCACTAGCTGCATTAATGGATCATTCATCAAGCTCATTATAACTCATGATTACATGTATCTACTATAATACTCATGTTTCTTTACTCTCATGGGCATGTATATGGTCCCTCTTCTCGATAGTTGTGTAGGTATTTCCTTTTAACCTTTCATAGCCTGTTACACTAATCTGTGATACGCTTCACCATCTTCATTACCAATTCCGATATTTCTCTACTCATGACACCTCATTATAACTCCTCATGCATATAAATTTCTTTACCTTTAACACACCCGATATCAATCATTAATTTGAACGTTATTCTCCATTAATCCTTAACACAATTCCTGGATACTTAATTGTTTACATGGATCACTCAATACATAATCATGATTATCCAGGACGGGTAATTGGCTCTGATACTAACTCTGATACTCTATGCTCTCCTTCTACTCTCAGTCTCTAACGACACTTATCCCAGCCCTATTGTTACAAGGTATTATACTAAGGGTTAACTCTAGATTAAAGCCTACTGCTCACATGTCCAACTAGGAAACACTTATAACTTACTAACAACACTCAACCAATACTAACACTCAAGACACAGCCATAATTACAAGTCATTCATTATCATACTAACAAGGAATCCTCAAAGAAAATAACGCAAAAAGGAACTGGATCAAGGACGGAAGGTATCTTTACTGCTAGTAAAGAAAAGAAGCGATGGAACAAAGTCCTGGAATAAGATAAATAGATAAGTGTCACGATCCGCACCCGGTTTAGGGGCACGAGTGCGTGGGTACGTCCAGCCTACGCCGCAGCATCGGCGGTAGAACGCTGTCTAGGTCAATAATCTATCTAATCAACCTCACACAACATCCCATCTCCATAAGGAGGCACAGATGACACAATAAACACATACTCAATCACAGGACGACAGCACGATAAGATATCCAACAAATTAAATACAACACAAGTCAACAATTTATAATCTAACTCAACAATCCAAGTCCCAACAAAAATGCCGGAGACAAATCCGGTACAAATAGTCTGCTAAAAGAACTAAACAGAAGACTAGTGATTCCGGCTAGACTTCCCGGAATCACAACTAAATTACCAAGTCTGCAGCTACTCACCATATGTTCCATAAAGTGTCGGACAGCGGTCCTCTAAGGCATAGTCTGGAAAAATATTTCCAGTCAGGAAGGAGCAAAGTACAAATCTCAAATAACAGTTTCATATAATTGATAATGTCTATAATACAATAAACATGTGATGCTAGCTACTGAGAAGACAGTGAAATAAATGCAATGGCAAATTAAGAGAGACAGGCAATGTAAAGAGACAGGCAATAGGCAATATGATACAGTCAGTGCATGTATGAAAATGAAAAGGACAAAGAACAATATCATATACGGGTGATGTAGTATATGATTTAAAATAGGGAACTGTAATCTATTCTAAGTGTTTTGAAATAGTAGTTTCGAAATGTGATCGGCTTGGGAACATGTACGATTGCTACAGGGCCTGGCTAATCATGGGTGAAGAGCATGATTAACACTTACAATGTTCTACACTACAATAAGAGGTTATGATCACATTTCTTACTAACTACTTCCCCGCCCCCAACTAGTACTGTGGATCCAACCATGACACGTCACGATACACGAGCAAGTCAAGTCTATCATGTACGATGTCTAATATACATGTCGTGTACAATGTCAATACGATAATCAAGGTAACATCTCATGACTGCAGATCCAAGCTATACTAGTCCGTGTAGCACAGTGTCAAGGATTCAGATGTAACATTTCATGATTATTGAACTTATAGAATTTATCAAAGAATTGAAAATTATCAGAGAATGTACTTGCCTTGGGTCCTTAGCTGGTATTTATGGATGTCCTGTTCCAGAGTATCCCCTGGGTAAACCAACAGTCCTATAAACACAACACAATATAACTTTTGCATCAGATGCTACGCTAACATAGTCTAAAAACACTGGCCTCAGGGCCATGCCAGGCAGGGCACTAGTCAGCTAGGGTCACCTAGTAGGGATACATATTAAAACACATTACCTATTTTTAATCATTAATACCTACCATATATATATTTGCAATACAAATATGTATATACCAAATTGAATTTATACCATATATATATATACCAATTAAACATACATTGAAAATATGCTAAGTATATATATATAAAATACATGTATACACATATACCAATACGAAAATATATATATATACATATATGCATATTTATACCAAAATACGTTTATATATTTATATACCCATACATATTTATGCCAAAATACATATTTATATATGTTTGTACATATACCCAAAAATACATTCATTTATATATAGGTATATCTATATTACCAAAATTATACGTTTTAATTAATACTAATATAATGAATACAAGTATATACCAAAATAGAGAATATACGATATATATATATATATATATATATATATCACCAACATACACCTATGTATACATACGTACACACGTACACACACGCAAGCATTTCAAATACAAATCTTTATTAAACATAAATTTAAATACGTAATATACATGTACATACATATATACATATCATCATTAATTATACACATTAATTAATTTATCAATACATTACATTAATCATACTAATACATTATATATATACTACACATTATGAGTTTAATTATTAATTAAATAAATGCTATACTTATTCATGTATTTAAAACATTAATTAGATACATGCTATACATATATATATATTAATATATGCTCATACGTATATGCGTATAGGTCTACACATTAATTTACATACAAATACATTTACTATTAAACATTAATTTAAATATATACATATACGTATACACATTAATTATACTAATATACATACATTATATATATTATACATTAGGTGTTCAAATATTAATTAATTTAAACAATATACATATACATATACTAATTTAAAATATACTATATACACTAATACGCAATATTTATACATTAATACATACACTATACTATACATTAAAAATACATGTATATTAAATAACACAACTTTACATATATATATATAATACTGAAGGAGGGAAGAGGAAGGGGACATACTGTGATGGGTCGGGTGGCCGGAGTACGGCCGGAGGAAGAAGAGCAGTGGGAGGAGCAGCCGTGGTTGTCGAGCAGCAGGGTGGTGCTGCGGGAAACTCGGCCGCTCGCCGGAGGGATGTGTATGGATGGATGGAGCAGCGGGGTGATGCTGGGCTTGATGGTGGTGGTGGTGGTAGTTGGCCGCCGGAGTGTAGAGGCCCGCCAAGTACACAGCAGGGAAGGAGCTCGGGTGGCTGACCGGCTGAGCAGCGGCCGGAGAATAGGGGCTTGCCGGCGGAGGGATGAACGCAGAGGGAGCTCGGGGAAGAACAGCAGCGGCGAGGGGGTTAGCCGCCGGGCCGGGCTGAGCAGCAGGGAGGCAGTCGTGGCGGGTCGGGCCTGGCCGGTGGTGCGAGGGAAGAATACACGGGGTGAGCAGTGACCCGCCGGAGCACAGGGGGCCGGACCGGAGGATGGATTGACAGTAGGGAACAGTGTTCCCTCCCCCCCCCCTTTTCAGATTTGAATTCAAATTCAAAAATAAAAGAAGAAGGAAAAGGAAGAAGAAGAGAAGAAATGAGAAGAAGAAAGGAAGAAGAATTTTGGTTTCCTACGTTGGAGTTGAGGATGGAGGAGAGAGAGAGGTGGGGGCTTGCTTGGGGATTAGGGTTTGATGGGACATGACATATATATGGAGAGAGGGTGTGTGAATCTAATGGTGAGGATGGACCCATAGAATGAGTGGTCCAGATTTGTCAAGAGGGAAAAATAATTTAGGTAGGAATGAGGGTGAGGTAAAAATTAATAGGGCTCCCTCATTGGTTTAATCAACGGGTGTTGACACCAAAAATGCAGATTTGCAAATTAGCCCCTTAAATTTGGGTATTTGCACAGACACACAAAATAATAAAAATTTGGCGGGTGATTCGGTGTTCGGTGTTTTGTAGGGTCAGGGGGCGCTGTAAGTTTTGTGTGGGCTCAAATAGCAGGGCACTAGAATTAAATTGGAATTTCAGAATCAGTTAAAATAGTATCCTCAATTTAATTAGAGATAAAATGCAAGTTGTGTTCTAAAATTAAGTAGGGGTACATGGGACCAAAATTAGGTCAGGTCATCAATACCAATAATGAAGAAGACTCAGAATAGAATATTACCCTAATTTGGGCCGCACGAAAAATAGGTCAAGATTGTCTCCAATTTTCGATTGGAACGCACAACGATACAAAATAGGAATTTATTAAATAAACGTCCGCGACGACTTTTGTGCGGCTAGAAATAATGTACAGAAAGCATAATTATGAGTTACAAAAATAGCAGAATGAAAGGCAGGCATGTCTAGGACAAGATTGTGAAATTCGTTGGAAGACAAGGGTCAGGGTAGCGCTCCAAATATCGAAGCAAAGGCAAGGCGCAATAATTAATTAAAATACGGTAATTAATTAAAATCTCCAATAAATGAATTCTAGATAAAATAATTAAATATAAAATTCCATAATTCGGACAGGTTTTCATCTACTGGGCTTCTAGGTCAAGTGCTAGCAAAAAATAAATGAATACTGCATCTAATACTATACTTAATTACACAACACACATAATTATTTAAATCAAATATATTATCAGACAATTAATTAATTGTAACTACCATAATATTAAATATTATAAAAAGTCGAAAATACTCCTGTTTTCAGAATGTGGTAGTGACAAGTCTACCCACCTTAAAAGAAATTCGTCCTCGAAATTTAAAATCCTCATAGTAGTGTTTACTCATACACATTATTATTTCCAAAAATAGTGAAATTCAACAACCCACAAAATCCTGAAATAATCCGCCTTGTCGTTTCGCAATTTTTTCAAAAATTTTGAAATATTCTTAAAATAAAAATCAGATTCCATCTCCTCACAATTCCCACGAATTTAAATAAAATTTTATACTCGGAATTTGATATCTGTTCCTCAAATTTAATTTCAATCAATGTATTGATTCTCGTCCCAAAAAAGTATGAATCCAAACAATAATCCATCAATGATCTGATTCTTCAGTTTTTCTTTTTCCGCAAAATACTTAATAATACGACACTTATGGATCCTTCAAATGCAACGTCCGCAATAATAAAATTTAAATTACTATATTGCAATCAAATATATATACTGATAATTTTCCAAATTTTCCTCAAATTTTAATGATAAATTATATCACAATCAACCTTCCTGAAATTAACAATCATCGATTCTGCCATGTTAAATTCTTGACCCTTTATTTAAATCAATATTTATCCTCGAATTTTTAAATCCTCGATTGTTTTATTTATTTATTTACTACCATCAAAATTAAATTCATCAAATCATATAATCATGAACTACTCCATATTGTTATTTCACAATAAAAAAATTTTTTCTCAAAAATTCTATAAATATCATATCCCTAAAAATCTTCAATTATAAATCAAATCCCATTCTTATCACAATATCCTCCAAAATTTTAATTTAATAACGAAATACAAGAATTTAATATTCAATCCTCTAATTGAAATCCAATCAATGCATATTTCTAAAATTGAATCTCATCCCAAAATTTGAATTCAACACTAATCCATTGGTGTTCTTATTCCTCGATTTTTTTTCCACATAATATGCAACGATGTAATACTTATGAAACCTCCAATACAATATTCAAGATATAAGTTCATAACTTGCAGTCCAATAAATATATCGATGGCCTTCTTAAATTTCTCAAATTCAATGATAAATTCAATCATTTCATAATCTTCTTAAAAATCAATGATTTAACAAAACTTCAATTACGCCATATTAAATTCCCAACTCTTTATTTAATTTAATATTTTTCCTCAAAATTTAAGGCACCTTGTCTCTCTTTGTCAAGTCATAACCTCTTCGTTAATCTTTACTACAGTTAAATCCTCAACAATCAAAGTCTAAGAGAATTCTACCTACAACCATACAACATGCAATCTAAGGGAAATATGTATGATCATGGTGTCTTTTGTCATGGTATTGCAGTCTCTGTATCAGGGGTACTACTAACTACATTATAACAAGAATTCATGCATACAAGCTACGGTACTAAGGTATCAATCAATCAGAAGACAAAAAGAACATGAGGAAAGAAAAGAAAGAACCTGCTAACATATTACTTGCAGTATCTTCTATCTCTAACATAATCATAGGTCAAATAATGCATGTAAAGTTTGATACCTCTATCTCTTTAGGTACCACTGTTTCTACTACAAGCACAACCACTGCTATCTCTCTTATCTACTGTAATTGTCTATACTAGTTGTTCTTATCACTCAAGTGCACGCCAAGTGCAACACAACACACTAAGCACTGCTCTCTCCAATACAACTCTAGATGGACACCCAAGTCTGTTTGTGGTGCCATCTCAAGCATACTCAAGCCACAGATCCTTACACATGTATATCATCTACTCATGTATTAATATTCATATCTCTCATCTACCATAAAATTAATCCTCAAAATAATCGTCAAGGTTTAACTTCTCGATCAACTTAAAATAAATTGTATATACTTCCTCAAAATCAGATACTCAACATCGAAATAAAATTTAATCACTCCTAAAATCTTTGTAGCCTTAACCATGTTTATTGAATTCATATTTGAGATCCTCAAAAATTTAATGACATAATCTCACTCCTCTATTATTCTAAAAATAATATCTTATTTCCACCTTTTAATTTATAACTCCACAATGTACATATCAGTGCTCACGGTCTCTGATACTCAAGGTGCACTCAATGCATCTAGTGTCTATAATTGTGTACTAAAATTGTACTACCTGAACCACTTGTACCATTACCTCCAATGATCAACGTTATCATCACCTGTATTTTCTTTCATGATTTCAATTTATGTCAACTGGTATATCATCTAATTATCATCACACCGAGTGCTTACTGTTATTAACATTATTCTCGACTAATCCTCGATATAGAATCATTAGCACTCTTGGTATTATATCACTAGCTTCATTAATGGATCATCTCATCAAGCTCATTATAACTCATGATTACATGCACTTTCTATAATACCCATGCTTTACTTCAATCTCAAGGCAGGCATATGGTTCTATATCTCGATTGATGTATAAGCATATCTCTTAATCCTTTTGCAGCCTGTTAAACTAATTTGTGATGCACTTCACAACTTTCATTACTAATCCTGATATTTCTCTACTTATGATATCTCATTAAACCCTTTATGCATATACATTTCTTTACCTTTAACATTTTCGATATCAATCATCAAATTGAACATCATGCTCCATAAATCCTTAACACAATTCCTGGATACTTAATCGTTTACATGGATCACTCAATTACATAATCATGATTATCCAGGACGGGTAATTGGCTCTGATACTAACTCTGAGAACTATCACTGATACTCTATACTCTCCTTAACTCTCAGTCTCTAATGACACTTCTCCTAGAACCATTGTTACAAGGTACTATGCTAAGGGCTAACTCTAGATTAAATCCTACTGCTCACATGTCCAACTAGAAAATACTTATAACTCACAAGTCACACTCAGTCAACTAATACAAGACACAAATAAAATTGCAAGTCACTAATTATCATACTAACAAGGAATCCTCAAAGAAAATAAGCTCAAAAAGGAACTGGATCAAGGACGAAAGGTATCTTTACTGCTAGTAAAGAAAAGAAGCGATGGAACAAAGTCCTGGAATAACGAAAATAGATAAGTCTTGAGATGATACTTTAAGAACCAATTTAAGATACAACCTAATAATCATACACGTCTGTCAAAAATCATGACACACAGAATCCTCGCCACGCCAGTAAGCATAGATGCGATAAACGACAGGTTTCGTAACTAAGGTATGCAACTCTATAATCATGTCATCTAGAATCCTCGCCACGCCAACCGGTATGGCTGCGAGAAATTCTAAATCTCATAACTAAAGTATGTACATCCAAGTTAGGTTCCTACGTTCTTGTCACGACAGCTAATATGGCTGCGATAAACTCTAGGTTCCATAACCAAAGTAGACGTTTTACCTTTCTCACTGTCCTCATCAATATATGTCATCAGATGATACCGTAAATTTTAGCCCGTAAAAATTTATCTCGATATGAAATCAACTCAGCAACGATACCAAGAATTTAAATTTAACAACTGGTCGACAAGAATCAAGCTCAATATCAACAAGCAAAAACAGACGAAAGCAAGGGAAAAGGAATTAAAATTAGAAATTGTAATAAGATTCTCAAGGGGTCATCCCATGAATCTCTCAAGAAATTGTGATTGAGTATTCGCTCTCGTCCTAGTATCATAGGTCCTAGATCCTATCGCAGGCACGCAGTAGTATAACAAGGATGCCACACTACTACGACATCGTACAACTCGCGAAGTCTGACCTGCATGGGCCACCACTAAAACGTGTCACGACCCGCACCCGGTTTAGGGGCACGAGTACGTGGGTACGTCCAGCCTACGCCGCAGCATCGGCGGTAGAACGCTGTCTAGGTCAATAATCTATCTAATCAACCTCACGCAACATCCCATCTCCATAAGGAGGCACAGATGACACAATAAACACATACTCAATCACAGGACGACAGCACGATAAGATATCCAACAAATTAAATACAACACAAGTCAACAATTTATAATCTAACTCAACAATCCAAGTCCCAACAAAAATGCCGGAGACAAATCCGGTACAAATAGTCTGCTAAAAGAACTAAACAGAAGACTAGTGATTCCGGCTAGACTTCCCGGAATCACAACTAAATTACCAAGTCTGCAGCTACTCACCATATGTTCCATAAAGTGTCGGACAGCGGTCCTCTAAGGCATAGTCTGGAAAAATATTTCCAGTCAGGAAGGAGCAAAGTACAAATCTCAAATAACAGTTCCATATAATTGATAATGTCTATAATACAATAAACATGTGATGCTAGCTACTGAGAAGACAGTGAAATAAATGCAATGGCAAATTAAGAGAGACAGGCAATGTAAAGAGACAGGCAATAGGCAATATGATACAGTCAGTGCATGTATGAAAATGAAAAGGACAAGGAACAATATCATATACGGGTGATGTAGTATATGATTTAAAATAGGGAACTGTAATCTATTCTAAGTGTTTTGAAATAGTAGTTTCGAAATGTGATCGGCTTGAGAACATGTACGATTGCTACAGGGCCTGGCTAATCATGGGTGAAGAGCATGATTAACACTTACAATGTTCTACACTACAATAAGAGGTTATGATCACATTTCTTACTAACTACTTCCCCGCCCCCAACTAGTACTGTGGATCCAACCATGACACGTCACGATACACGAGCAAGTCAAGTCTATCATGTACGATGTCTAATATACATGTCGTGTACAATGTCAATACGATAATCAAGGTAACATCTTATGACTGCAGATCCAAGCTATACTAGTCCGTGTAGCACAGTGTCAAGGATTCAGATGTAACATTTCATGATTGTTGAACTTATAAAATTTATCAAAGAATTGGAAATTATCAGAGAATGTACTTGCCTTGGGTCCTTAGATGGTATTTATGGATGTCCTGTTCCAGAGTATCCCCTGGGTAAACCAACAGTCCTATAAACACAACACAATATAACTTTTGCATTAGATGCTACGCTAACATAGTCTAAAAATACTGGCCTCAGGGCCATGCCAGGCAGGGCACTAGTCAGCTAGGGTCACCTAGTAGGGATACATATTAAAACACATTACCTATTTTTAATCATTAATACCTACCATATATATATTTGCAATACAAATATGTATATACCAAATTGAATTTATACCATATATATATATACCAATTAAACATACATTGAAAATATGCTAAGTATATATATATAAAATACATGTATACACATATACCAATACGAAAATATATATATATACATATATGCATATTTATACCGAAATACGTTTATATATTTATATACCCATACATATTTATGCCAAAATACATATTTATATATGTTTGTACATATACCCAAAAATACATTCATTTATATATAGGTATATCTATATTACCAAAATTATACGTTTTAATTAATACTAATATAATGAATACAAGTATATACCAAAATAGAATATACGATATATATATATATATATATATATATCACCAACATACACCTATGTATACATACGTACACACGTACACACACGCAAGCATTTCAAATACAAATCTTTATTAAACATAAATTTAAATAAGTAATATACATGTACATACATATATACATATCATCATTAATTATACACATTAATTAATTTATCAATACATTACATTAATCATACTAATACATTATATATATACTACACATTATGAGTTTAATTATTAATTAAATAAATGCTATACTTATTCATGTATTTAAAACATTAATTAGATACATGCTATACATATATATATATTAATATATGCTCATACGTATATGCGTATTGGTCTACACATTAATTTACATACAAATACATTTACTATTAAACATTAATTTAAATATATACATATACGTATACACATTAATTATACTAATATACATACATTATATATACTATACATTAGGTGTTCAAATATTAATTAATTTAAACAATATACATATACATATACTAATTTAAAATATACTATATACACTAATACGCAATATTTATACATTAATACATACACTATACTATACATTAAAAATACATGTATATTAAATAACACAACTTTACATATATATATATAATACTGAAGGAGGGAAGAGGAAGGGGACATACTGTGATGGGTCGGGTGGCCGGAGTACGGCCGGAGGAAGAAGAGCAGTGGGAGGAGCAGCCGTGGTTGTCGAGCAGCAGGGTGGTGCTGCGGGGAACTCGGCCGCTCGCCGGAGGGATGTGTATGGATGGATGGAGCAGCGGGGTGATGCCGGGCTTGATGGTGGTGGTGGTGATAGTTGGCCGCCGGAGTGTAGAGGCCCGCCAAGTACACAGCAGGGAAGGAGCTCGGGTGGCTGACCGGCTGAGCAGCGGCCGGGGAATAGGGGCTTGCCGGCGGAGGGATGAACGCAGAGGGAGCTCGGGGAAGAACAGCAGCGGCGAGGGGGTTAGCCGTCGGGCCGGGCTGAGCAGTAGGGAGGCAGTCGTGGCGGGTCGGGCCTGGCCGGTGGTGCGAGGGAAGAATGCACGGGGTGAGCAGTGACCCGCCGGAGCACAGGGGGCCGGACCGGAGGATGGATTGACAGTAGGGAACAGTGTTCCCTCCCCCCCCCCTTTTTCAGATTTGAATTCAAATTCAAAAATAAAAGAAGAAGAAGAAGAAGAAGGAAAAGGAAGAAGAAGAGAAGAAATGAGAAGAAGAAAGGAAGAAGAATTTTGGTTTCCTACGTTGGAGTTGAGGATGGAGGAGAGAGAGAGGTGGGGGCTTGCTTGGGGATTAGGGTTTGATGGGACATGACATATATATGGAGAGAGGGTGTGTGAATCTAATGGTGAGGATGGACCCATAGAATGAGTGGTCCAGATTTGTCAAGAGGGAAAAATAATTTAGGTAGGAATGAGGGTGAGGTAAAAATTAATAGGGCTCCCTCATTGGTTTAATCAACGGGTGTTGACACCAAAAATGCAGATTTGCAAATTAGCCCCTTAAATTTGGGTATTTGCACAGACACACAAAATGACAAAAATTTGGCGGGCGATTCGGTGTCCGGTGTTTTGTAGGGTCAGGGGGCGCTGTAAGTTTGGTGTGGGCTCAAATAGCAGGGCACTAGAATTAAATTGGAATTTCAGAATCAGTTAAAATAGTATCCTCAATTTAATTAGAGATAAAATGCAAGTTGTGTTCTAAAATTAATTAGGGGTACATGGGGCCAAAATCAGGTCAGGTCATCAATACCAATAATGAAGAAGACTCAGAATAGAATATTACCCTAATTTGGGCCGCACGAAAAATAGGTCAAGATTGCCTCCAATTTTCGATTGGAACGCACAACGATACAAAATAGGAATTTTTTAGATAAACGTCCGCGACGACTTTTGTGCGGCTAGAAATAATGTACAGAAAGCATAATTATGAGTTGCAAAAATAGCAGAATGAAAGGCGGGCATGTCTAGAGCAAGATTGTGAAATTCGTTGGAAGACAAGGGTCAGGGTAGCGCTCCAAATATCGAAGCAAAGCAAGGCGCAATAATTAATTAAAATACGGTAATTAATTAAAATCTCCAATAAATGAATTCTAGATAAAATAATTAAATACAAAATTCCATAATTCGGACAGATTTTCATCTACTGGGCTTCTAGGTCAAGTGCTAGCAAAAAATAAATGAATACTGCATCTAATACTATACTTAATTACACAACACACATAATTATTTAAATCAAATATACTATCAGGCAATTAATTAATTGTAACTACCATAATATTAAATATTATAAAAAGTTAAAATATCCCTGTTTTCAGAATGTGGTAGTGACAATAAGTCTTGAGATGATACTTTAAGAACCAATTTAAGATACAACCTGATAATCATACACGTCTATCCAAAATTATGACACTCAAAATCCTCGCCACGCCAGTAAGCATAGATGCGATAAACGACAGGTTCCGTAACTAGGGTATGCAACTCTATAATCACGTCATCTAGAATCTTCGCCACGCCAACCGGTATGGCTGCGAGAAACTCTAAGTTTCATAACTATAGTATGTACATCCAAGTCAGGTTCCTACGTTCTCGTCACCACAGCTAATATGGCTGCGATAAACTCTAGGGTCCATAACCAAAGTAGACGTTTTACCTTTCTCACTGTCCTCATCAACATATGTCATCAGATAATACCGTAAATTTTAGCCCGAAAAATTCATCTCGATATGAAATCAATTCAACAACGATACCAAGAATTAAATTTAACAACTGGTCAACAAGAATCAAACTCAACAATGATACCAAGATTTTAATTTAATAACTGATCAACAAGAATCAAGTTCAATAACAACAAGCGAGAGCGGAAGGAAACAAGGAAAGATTTAAATTAGAATTTATAATAAGATTCTCAAGGGTCGTCCCAGGAATCTCTCAAATAATTTGTGATTGAGTATCCTCTCTTATCCTAGTATCCTATGTCCTATATTCTATAGCAGGTACGCAGTAGTACAACTATGATGTCGCACTACTACGACATCGCACAACTAGCGAAGTCTGACCTGCATGGGCCACCACTAAAACGTGTCACGACCCGTACCCGGTTTAGGGGCACGAGTGTGTGGGTACGTCCAGCCTACGTCGCAGCATCGGCGGTAGAACGCTGTCTAGGTCAAGTACTATCTAAATAATCTCACACTAGTATCCAACTCCATAAGGAGACACGGATAACACTATAAAAATGAACAACATACTCAATCACAACTACAGCACGATAAGAATTTGAAGAAACAAAAGAATACAACACAAGTCAAATGACAAAATAATCATACCTGCAATCAGTAACAACCAATCCCCAAGTGTGTCAAAAACCAGTCTACTAAGGTCACAGTCTGGAAAAATATTTTCCAGTCAGGAAGGAGCAAAGTACATCTCTAAATAGCAGTTCTATATTAATGATATAAACTATGTAGCAGTTCTAGATAGAAATATACCAGAAGCATGTATAGGTACGAGAAATAAAAGAAATGCTGGAAATACTGTAAGTAAACGCAGGAGAAGAAACAATATGTCAACGAGCAAGAATCCTATGACTAAGTGTGTGAGTACTAGCTTTAACATGTGATCGACTTGGGAACTTGATCAGGCTGGTTATATGTGATTAGCTATGATTCATGAAGGTCAGGCTAACCGTTGGTTAGCTATGATGCATGTATAGGTCAGGCTAATCACACGTAACAGCTATGAAACATGGAGATGGTCAGGCCGCACCCGACGTGCGATGTGGGGTGAGCTATGATGCATGAAAGGTTGGGTATGATCACATATCTACACTAAAATACTCCCCACCCCCGACTGGTATAGTAGATCCAATCATGGTACGCTATGGCACGGGATTCCCTAGGAAGGTAGCAAATCTCCCCGGGAATCAGTGTCTGTACATGCACAAGATAACAAGGAAAATAAGTCTTGTACAAGCTACACCATGAATAAGGAATAACATCTCATGACGAGATCCGTGTATACCAATCCGTGTAACCAGCGTGTCAAGAGCATGGATATTTACACTAGATACAGTGAACATAGGAGATATCATAAATTAGAAACTAATCAAAGAATGTACTCGCCTTGGGTCCTTAGCTGTCAATACCAATGTCCTGTCCCAGAGTATCGTCTGGAGAATCCGACAGTCCTATAAACATATAATAATATCACTTGTATCAGATGCTACACTAACACACAGTAGAAATACCCTGGCCTCAGGGCTATGCCAGGCATGGCTCTAGTCAACTAGGGTCATCTAGTAGGGATACGTATATAATACACATTTACACTCAGGATATATACCAATAAAAATGTATATAATATATATATATAAGTGTCTCTTAGTAATTGTACAAAATACGTATATGTGTATATACACTAATAGATGTATATAAATATATATATATTTTTACCAAAATACATATTTGTATATATATCAATCAAATATTTTTATATATGTATATTAACAATCAAGGAATGCACATAATGCCACACTTCTCAAGGTGATCCCAAATGAAGTAGCAGTTAGTTCCAATGAGTCCGGAGCAGTCCAAATAGCTAGAAACTACATAAAGAAGTCCAAGATCGGAGTTCGGTACGAAAATCGAGATAAGGATACCAGGCTAATAGGGGAAGGGTCGTTTGTTTGTAATTAAGGTAACACCTCAATTTAATAAAAATTATTTTGAAATCATTTTGAACAATAATTACAATAAAAAGTTTATTTATAAAAAAATCTAGAATTTACGTAAAAGCCAATATATTTCCATTTATAGAAAAAAACGGTCACCGATCCAAATAAACAAATTTGAATCTTATTTTTATTATTGAAACTATATTTTTAATTAATAATATAACCCAAAAATTATTATAGTTTTTCACATAATCAAAACCTTTTTAATTATTACATGACTAAATAAACTAATTACATAAAACTAGCTATTTACATATACTAAACTAATTACTTTAATCACTAACTAATTACATGAAATTACTAAACTAATTACATATATTACTAAACTAATTATTAATAATTAACTACTGATTAGTAATTAAGTAACTGATTAAGAATTAACTACTGATTATAATTTAATTAACTGATTAAGAAATAATTAACTGATTATAAATTAATCAACTGATTAACAATTAATTTACTGATTAATAAATTAATTAGTTGATCTAATAATTAGCTACTAATCTAATATATATAATTAATAAACTAAATATATACTAACCTAATATATAACTAAACTTAACTCAAAATTATACAGGACTGCAGAAAGGGAAAGAGGGAAGAAGGAATCGGGCTCACGATGGGTTTTCGTCGTCGACGCGGTGGTCGGCGGTCGAACTCGGCGGCGGCGGCTCCGGATCTGCTGTGGCGGGTGCTCGAAGCTCGACGGTGGTCGACGTTGTCTCGGGGCGGCGGATCTGCTCGAGGCGGCGGCGCTAGGTTCGAGGAGGCGGCGGATCTGATCGAGGCGGCCACGGCTCGGTTCGAGGAGGCGGCGATCGACGGATCCGAGGCGGCGGATCCAAGCCAGAGCAGCACAGGACGGTGGCGACGACGTCGGCTCCGGTGAGGAAAGCGGCGGCGAAGCTCGGCTCGACGGAGGCGGTCCCAGTCGCCGGCGGCGACGGGATCTAGGTTAGGTTTAGGGTTTGAATTCTGTATGCGTCGGGGTCGTGTCCGGAGCTGGACACGGCGGTTGATGTACTGCACAGTGGGGGACGTGTCCGGGTCTGTCGGACACAGGGTTCGGTGTACTGTACAGGGATGTGTCCAGATGGTGGACACTAGGATGATGTTTGCTGTGGTGGAGGTGGATGTGTCCGGGTCTGTTGGACACGAAAATCTGATTGTAATATTGTAAATCTGGACACAGGAAATGAATGGATACGATAGGACTCCCGGGGTCGGACCCGAGGCCAACACGGCTGACACGGTGATGCTGGACACACGGACACGAGCACACAAAATGGTGGTGGCTTGTTGGCTTGTGGGGATTTGTGAGGGCTAGTTAGGGTTTCTTGGGAATGGTGATGAGGGACTTTAAATAGGGAGAGAGTTGTGGGATAAAGGGTGAGGATTGGCCCAAATAATGAATGGCCCAGATCATATATAAAGGAGTTTTCATGTGGGAAAAAAAATGAGGGCATAAATGGAAGATGGTAACCTGGTAAATTTAATAGAAAAATATAATTTAAGAAAAATGTTTTAAGAGGCTTCCAAGGCTAACTGATTCCAAATTAACTACTAATTAAACCCATATTTCAAAATCTTAGAAAGTATGTAATTTATTTATTTACTATCCCAAATGAATTTAAAAATTTATTATGAAGAAAACAACTAGTCCTTTAAATAATTTTATCAAATAAATAATTTTATGATTTCAAGTCAATAAATATTTGAAGCTAGAGAAATATATATATTATTATTATTTATTTATTTTATAATACATCGACATTTAGGAAAATAATAATTTTTATAAAAGATTTTAAATCACCTTCTAAAATCAAACATTGTTCAAAATCAAATACAAGAATTCAAGGAGAAATTATTTTATAAACTTGGTATTTAAAATAAATTAAAAATCTAATTATTTCGGAAATTGGAAATCGGAGGTTACAACATCTCTGAAACAAATGCAATCCGTAATGGAAAACATGCACCAGATGATGCTCGCTCAGCACGCAACTACCATGGCTCAAGAGTCGGTCCCGCCAACTCAGATACGCGCGGGGGTGGACTCACCACCACCCAACCCAACCCAAGAGCCTACGTTGGATCAAGAGTCAACGGTTCCTCCGCTTCCTCACCTAAAAAATGCTCTACCTCCCGCTGGAGCTACAATACAACTGACTCCGCACTACGCAGTAGCCCCGCTTTCGACTGAGAATCCGATGCAGGCAGTGCGAGTGTTGAAAGCCCAGTTTGACACCTTGAAGCACAAAGATCAGCTCAAGAAACTGGGAATCAACCAGCCCTACCCAGCTATCTGGGAGGAAGTCCCTTTCCCTCCGAGATACAAACCTCAGACTATGGCTCTGTTCGAGGGAAAAACATCACCAAGTCAGTACATGAACTATTTCAGTATGATGACGGTGTTGCTACAAGGGAACGATGCCCTCCTCACTCGGGTGTTCAAAGGCTGTCTCTCAGGAGTAGCCTACCAGTGGTACCGTAGCTTGGCGGACAACTGCATTACTTCCTTCGAGGACTTCAAAGCTCTGTTCTTCACACGATTCTACGAGGGAGGAATGGACATGTCTATGTCCTCCCTCATCGAAGTCAAACAGAAGGAAAAGGAGGACGTTCGCATCTTCATCGAACGCTTTCGTCAGGCCACTTTACAGATGCCTCAAGGAGTTCCAGACTCTGCATTGGTGGACATTTGCAGGAAAAATCTCCTTCCCGTGGTCTCGGTGTTCACAGGACCATATCAGTTCCATGATTGGCCCTCGTTCATCATCTCGGCAGTAGCCGCTGAAGATAACAGTCGCAAGGCGCGCGACAATGGCATCATGATCTCCGCCTCTGACAGAGGCAAGAGGTCATATCCCAGCAGTGACCATCCTCGTGGTCCCAAAGGGAAAGAAGCCCTAGCAATCAACACGGCCAGACCAAAGATCGCGGCAACCACGCAAGCAAAACCAGGGACTTCTAGGCCCGTCGAAGTCTACTCTTTCGACGATGACGATATCCCAAGTATCTTTGAGTGTCTCGTCAAAAGTGGCAAGATCACCCTCCCGGAGCTAAGGCGGCACCAGGAAGTTGGCAATACCGACGACCCCAAATACTGCGTCTTCCACAGATACGTACACCACCCGACAAAGGCATGCTATGTATTAAAACGGAAGATCCAGGGATTAATT
The DNA here is from genome assembly GCA_036927795.1 of Iris macrosiphon. Taxonomy (NCBI): domain Eukaryota; kingdom Viridiplantae; phylum Streptophyta; class Magnoliopsida; order Asparagales; family Iridaceae; genus Iris; species Iris macrosiphon. The sequence continues at coordinate 50,969 of JAYESA010000801.1, forward strand.
AATGCTAAGGCCATCACTCTGCACAGCACCGAGAAGACGGTCGCGGCCAACATGGTCTCTCTGCAGTTTGGCAATCTGCCTCCCCAAAAGGTCCCTAATGGTGTTGCACCTATATCCCGGACAACGATGAACATCGTTAACATCCCCCCGGCTAGGGGTCAAAATCACAACCTGGTGCCCCTAACTACCCGGCAGGGCGAGATTATGTGGGTTCACCCGGATTTGGTGCCAGAGCTCGCGAGGGAGACCAAGGCAACCAAGCCTACCTCCAAGAAGAGTCCCAAATATAGATCATGCCACATGATCACAACTTCTTCTGCATCAGACGAAGATGAGGTACTTGTCGCAATCCGTTCAGGGAGGGCCTACCCCGACGACAATGGAGCAAATCAGGAAGGCGTGCCAGCTGACGTTCCAGCAACCAAACCTTCAGAGCAAGGTCCCGTCGTGCCAAACGTCAGCCCTACGAAACCTACTCCGGCGGAAAAGGGAAAGCAGAAAGAAATACGCTTCGACAAACCTGTGAAAAACATTCCAAGCAAAGGTTTAGAGAAGCCATACAAATTTGACATCCTGGCCCAACTAGCCAATACGCCAGCCAGGTTGTCCATCTTTGAACTACTCAGGCTCTCCATCGACACTCGTCTAGCCCTGAGTGAAGCGCTGATGCAGGCAGAGGCATACTTAACCCAACTCAAGTCCCCCGACGAGAAACCAGTGGCATGTCCTCAGTGCCACAGCGTAATAGAGGTGGTCCCAAATATCACCTTCACTCAAGACGACATGCTGTTAAAATATAACAGACATGACAGGCCCCTCTATTACACCGGGTACGTCGGTTCCATAGAAGTCGACCGAATTCACATAGATCCGGGATCGTCGATCAGCATCATCCCGCACGGTCTGCTCAGGCCACTGAGAATTCCCACCAGCGAACTGGCTTACACTACCACTACAATCGTGGGTTTCAACGCTGGAAAAAGTAAGCCATTGGGGAAAATTCGCTTGAGAATCCAGATCGACAACCTTAGATCGGTGACCACATGTTACGTCATCGATTCAGAGGTGTCCTACAACATTTTGCTAGGGAGACCGTAGATTTACGACCACACCATCGTTCCTTCAACCCTACATCAATACCTTAAATATGTAGACGCACAAGGAACAGTACAGACGGAGGTGGCTGACCTAAACCCGTTCAAAGGAATAGAGTCGTACTACTCCGACGCCGTGTTATACTCCCAGGACCACGTGGAAGAAGGGTCAGGCGAGGCAAAGGAGGAATCCCACCGGGAGCCAGAAGAGCCCTCTGCCACACTGCCGCTGTCCATTAAAGTGAAAGGACGAACCACTCATCCGAAAGCCATAGAACCTTTGGCTATCCACCTGGACAAGACCAAGACAGGAGAAGGGGGTGATCCTCTAGTGATCACTTTGAACCGAAAGCCTCCACCCTTGGCCATCAACCTTCGACGCAACAGGCAGTCGACTGGTGTAAAGGCGACCAGGAGTGAAATTCCAGATGATAATAAACATCCTCTTTTCCAGTATATTTATGCTCAAGCTCCAAAACAAGGACCCACTCCACATGACGAGATAGAACCCATAGCGCAAAAATTCTTGAAAGCTATGAGCTCCTACCGCCCATATGTCTGGGAAATAGCATCGCCATCCAACGTCGTCACGACATATGGGCCACATGAGGATTCTATCTTCATCGTCCCACCTACCGGCAGCAGTCGGCACTCAATAGTCTTCGGTCGCATGCGGAATCAACCGATTGCCCAAGAAGATCCCTTCGGCGACGACACCGGGAAAGTACAGATTCACCGTTATAGCCCGCAAGTGCTAAAGATCATGCAAAACATGGGCTACGACTTGAAACGGAAGCCAGGCCTCAACTACGGAAGAGGTAGACGAACGCCGCCATACGGCAACCCCCGCAATCGACAAACTCATCTCGGGTTAGGGTATGCCACCTCCCTCGCAGCTTCCGAGCCAAAAGAGGATCCCTTTTTCTCCTCCCGGAATAGCACATCGCCCTCCAGCTCGCCAGATGCTCTCGAAAAATCACTATCAGTGAATATGGTCATGACAAATCCCTCAGAAGCCGAGGAGCAGGATACGGAGCCATTCGAGGATGACCCCTGGGCTCAACAAATGGATACGCAGTGGGAATTCCGCTTTGAGCAGAGAGAACCTCCCACCAAGGACGAAGTCGTCCAGATCAACGTTGGGAGTGAGCTCTCGCCAAAGCCAATATTTGTCAGTAACAATCTTCCCCTACCTGAAAGGGAAGAAGTTATACAGCTGATAAAGGAGTATATTGACGTCTTTGCGTGGGATTATGAGGACATACCAGGCCTAGACCCGAAGGTAGCTACTCATATGCTCAATATACTGACCGATTCAAAGCCGGTAAAGCAGCACCAACGACGGTTCTGCCCCGATATGATGGACGCCATCGAGGCCGAAGTCAAGAAGTTGATAACCTGCGGTTTCATCCGGGAGGAACAACACCCCGACTGGGTCGCTAACGTGGTCCCAGTCATGAAGAAAAATAGGAAGGTACGCATCTGCATCGACTACCGAGATCTGAATACAGCCTGCCCCAAAGATGAATTCCCTCTTCCCATCACGGACATCATGATCGACAACACCTGCGGCTTCGAACGCATGTCTTTCATGGACGAATTCTCAGGATACAATCAGATCAAGATGCATCCTGAAGACGAGAAGCACACTGCCTTCCGGACACCACTGGGGGTATATTGCTATACGGTCATGCCCTTCGGATTAAAGAACGCTGGGGCTACATACCAACGGGCTATGAGTAACATATTCCGTGGGCATTTACGCAAAATAGTGGAATGTTACGTAGACGACATAGCTGTCAAAAGTCGCCTCAAAGGCGATCACACCCGAGACCTGAGGGCGGTATTCTAATTAATGCGCCAGCATCAACTCAAGATGAACCCTACAAAGTCCTTTCTGGGTGTATCCAGCGGTAAATTCCTGGGATTTGTCATTACCACCAAAGGCATCGAAGTAGACCCTGACAAAGTCTAAGCAATCACGGCAATGCGACCGCCCCGAAATCTGAGGGAACTCAGGGGGTTCCAAGGACGTCTGGCTTATATCCGGCGATTCATATCCAACCTCTCGGGGAGATGTCAGCCTTTCTCTCATCTCATGAAGAAAGGTGTATCCTTCATATGGGACGAAACCTGTCAGCAAGCGTTCGAGGATATCAAACGCTACCTAACCAGTCCGCCAGTTCTGGTGCCTCCCGTCATGGGGAAACCATTCTTGCTGTACGTTCGGGCAATGGATCATTCGCTAGGAGCTCTCCTCGTACAGAAAAATGATGCGGGTCATGAACAGGCTATCTACTATCTCAGTAGGATGATGGTCGGGGCCGAGCACCGATACAACCCAGTGGAGAAGGAATGCTTGGCTCTGATGTTCGCTGTCCAGTAAATGCGGCACTATGTCACCGGCCAGACTATTCATATTATCTCTAGGATCAACCCTCTCCGAGTGCTGATGAGCAAGCCAAGTGCCCTCAACTCCTGACTCGCAACTTGAGCGATGTTGCTAACACCATACGACATGGTATACATCCCACAGAAGTCCATCAAAGGCCAAGCATTGGCCGACTTCCTAGCGGCTCATCCGATCCCGGAGACCTCCAAGCTATACGAAGACATCCCTGATGAAGTCGCAGAATGTAACTTCGCAAGAAAAAGTGACGTATGGCAACTGTTCTTTGATGGCGCCTCCAGAACCGGTCCTAAAGGAAACATCGTTTCAGGAGTGGGAGTCGTCCTAGTTACCCCGGATCAACTCGTCATCTACCGAGCATACTCTCTTAGCGAGCCCTGCTCGAACAACGTGGCGGAATACAATGCTCTACTAATTGGGCTCCAAGTTGCTACAAAACTGGGGGTAGAATCCCTGGAAGCTTTCGGTGATTCTCTGCTCATCGTCAATCAAGTCAGGGGAATATACGAAGTCCGTAATCCAGACCTCATCCCCTATCACCGGGCAACAATCGAGATAGCCATGATGTTCAAAGGGTTCTTCCTGGAACACGTACCTCGATCTCAGAATCTGGAAGCTGACGCCCTGGCCAGCCTAGCTGCAGACTTAGCTACTCCTATAAGAAGGCAAGATTCGGTAATCCTTCTTAACAGAGATTTATTCTGCGTGAAGAACAGCTGTCACATAGAACGCAGCTACGCTGTAAACACCGATCCTCCTACAAGAGATTGGACACGTCCTTTCATAGATTTCGTGGCATACGGAATCTTACCGGAGGACCCCAAGGAAGTAGTATCCGTCAAGAGATGATCGCTACGCTTCTACTTCGATGCATCTTCATAATGCCTGTATCGCCGGACCTACGACGGACTGTTGTTAAGGTGTCTCTCTGGCGCCGAAGTACAGCAGATTATCCGTGAAGCTCACGACGGCGTATGCGGAGCGCATCAACCCGGGCCTAAGCTACAGGATTGCATCAGGAGAATGGGCTATTACTGGCCGACCATGATCGCAGATGCAATACAGTATGCAAAGCATTGCAGAGCCTGTCAGGTTCATGCGGACTTTATACATCAACCGTCGGAACATCTATATCCTACGATCGTATCATGGCCTTTCGAAGCATGGAGAATGGATATTATCGGTCCTATTCACCCGTCTTCTTCCAGGGGTCACCAGTTCATACTGGCCATCACGGATTACTTTTCCAAATGGGCCGAAGCAATCCCTCTCACTGAGGTAAAAGCATCCAACGTGGTCAGCTTCATTAAACATTACGTCATCTATCGCTTCGGGGTACTCCGGAGGATAATTCACGACAATGGGCCCCAGTTCATCAGCCAAGCATTTCATCGGTTTTGCGATAAAAACCGGATACACAATGTTGCCTCTACGGCGTACTATCCAGCTGCTAATGGTCTGGCGGAAGCCTTCAACAAAGCCATTATCAAACTCTTGAAGAAATTTGTCTCTTCAAACAAGAGAGACTGGAATAAAAAGCTGGGCAAATGCCCTTGGGCATACCGTACGATGGTACGAACGCCGACAGGTTGTACCCCATTCTCGCTGGTCTACGGGAGCGAAGCAATTCTTTCCATTAAAATCCAGATCCCGTCACTCAGAATAGCCGTGGCTAACGAGCTAACTCAAGAAAAGAATGACCTTTTAAGGCTTCAGGAGCTAGAAGGATTAGACGAGAAACGCCTCCAAGCTCAACAGCGCATCGCGCTCTACCAAGCACGCATTTCCAGGGCTTTTAACCATAAAGTAAAGAAAAGGGTGTTCAAGGTCGGCGAGCTAGTTCTAGCAGTAAGAAGGCCGATGATTTTAACTCACAGAAGTAAAGGCAAATTCCAGCCCAAGTGGGAAGGCCCTTATGTGCTCGAGACAACGTTCTCGAACAGCGCCTACAGGATAGCCCAGCCTAACAGGGACCTATTAATGGCTCCCATCAACGGCAAATTTTTGAAAAGATACTACGCTTAATTCCCCCCTGCCCAGGTGGAACCTAGCGAGAATCTCAATTCTGACAACCTCGATCGAAAGCTGAGAAGTCTTCTTCAGGAGCTCGAAGTCAAGATTCTTCGCCAACACCATCGGTATCATCGTTTGTAAACCGGTGTAGACAAGGGTGGTATGCTGCTCGGTCAACGCAACTAGACCCGACTGAACGCCCGGAGTGGCCGCAGTGCTAGTAACTCCCTCTCTAGGGACAATTGCAGACGAGGTAGCCACCACCGCCGCCTCGACGGGTGGCGCGGCCGAAAAAGGTGTGACGACAACGATCGAAGTCATCGGCATACTCACGAAAGGCGGGGTCACGATAACAGGTTCGTCCCCCTCCTGAGACGACAAAACCTCTCCAGGCGAGCTGGCCCCCGAAGACACTTCTGCCTCGGAATTAGGCGCCTCCACGTCATCGCTAGGAGCCGGAGCCAACGGCATATACGACGCGTCTGCAGCCGATGTGGCTAAACCACGCCTTAATGACGCGATACGACCTGTCATACCTGGAGAAGGAGGTGGGCCGACCGACATCGCCAAAAGCTCGGTTAAGCCTTCCCCGAGACGCGGTCGAGATTCGTCAGCCGGGGTCTCGCTAAGCGCACTCGCTGACACAGAAATAACTTCCCCCACTGCTAACCTCGGGAAAGATTCTCCCATCTACAGCGGCCACATGGGCAATCCCGCTCCACTACTTGAAGCAGCCGCAGCGACAACAGCCTCTAGCGAAGACTCTCCAGCGCCACCAGCAGGAACTGTAGAAGGTCCCTCTCTAAAAGGCGAGGAACCTCTAGCCAAAAATTTATCCCTGATGTAGGGAGGTGACGGCTCACTCACGGGAGCCTCAATACCAGGAATGCGGAAAGGACGAGCAACCGTCTCCTTCCTCCTCTTACGAAGGAAAGCTTCCTTCGGAGCAGAAGCCCGTCGCTTCCCAGAAGAGACTACCAAAGCCCCCGCTGGCGCAGGCACTGCACACCTCGGCTACGACACCAGAGGCTCGTCCGGAGTGCCAGACTCCTCGCCCTCGTCAGAAGAAACCGAGGGGACTTCGACTCTTCCCCCAGGCTTGGCAGAAGGCACTCTAAAGCTTCCACGCCTGTCGAAATCGCGATGGAAGGTGTTAATCGCCACATAAAACTGGGCGTAAGAATGAAGGATGCGCAGCTCCGTGGAGGTTGTAACGATCGGCATGATAAAAATTGACCCTGTGCAACCCATGATAAAATATTGCCACCCTCTAGCTCCGTCAATGAGTCCGCCCCTGGGCCTGAAGCTGGTAACGATGTTACCCACGTGCAACTGATCGTACCAGAACTGCCTGGCAAATCGACTAGGCAAGTAGGGCTCGAAGAAGCAATAGTCTTCGCTCCTATACAGCAGATGGGATGGTCTGATACAGACCAACCAATTAAAAGCCTCCGGAGAAAGAACGGTCTTCTCTCCACCTGAATCCTCAAACCACACCCCGAATTGGTTGCGATGTACCGGAGGGGGAGTACAGAGGATCTTCCAGCCATGGCTGAGGTTCAACACTAACCGACAGTCTAAAACTGTGTTCACATTCCAGGAAGAATCCCTATAATTCAGCAGAAATATACCCCCTGAGCTGCTACCGAAACCAGGAGACATCACCCGGGGGTTGTGGAGAATTAACCATCCCATCAGATACAGGTATGGCAATTCCACCCTGGGAAAACTCTCACGCCAAGCTTCATCGACGAGCAACCCATCGGTCATGGCCCTCAGGCCAGCCTGAATACGGCACACCATGGCAGGAAGCAGGCCCAGTCTTGCCCCAAACACCAGACGCACTGCGGGCCACAGGATGTTCCGGTGAATACGGTCCGCGGACGCGATACCGGGCACTACCACTCGACGCAGCCATATAGAGAGGAAACTAGCCAGCTGGGCTTCCTTAGATAGAGGCCTGCGACAGCGCCTCAAATAACTGTGGGGCTTGGTGCCTTCGGGGTATTTTCCTACCCCCTCAGCGAGAATCTGATCGGGAGCCTTGGCGTCTTCCATAAGAGCCTCAACAACCTGGGCACTAAGGACGCCCAAGCAGTTCACGGGCTCATTCTTACCCCCCGAAGCTTTCTCCGACTTGGCGGCCCTAGCCCGATGGAAGAAGAGGTAAGACATCCACCTAGTGGTATGGGCCAAATCAGAGGGCTCGTCATAAAAAATGGTACACGCGAAGTACTGACACATCAACTCCTGATATACTTCCGCCACCCGAGGGTCCGAATCCCCCAACTCCCGGTTGGTGGGGACATACTCTTCATATGGGGTATCCCCCATCGGCAGTCTCGAGACAACTGCCATCTCATGGAGGGCCAATCCCAACTCCCCCAGTGGAGTGGCGAAGGTTCCGGTAAGCGGAATATACCGCTCCATCAGTGCCAAGAATAAATTAGCATTGGGAGGCAACCCAACACTCGTCGCACTCACGGCGGCATATAGTCCAATGTCCTCTAGCTCTCTTCGGAAGTGCGTCAAGGCCCAATCAACTAGGCATCTCCATCGGGAGTTCGTTGGGGCAATCCACCCGTTGCACCGAGGATTCTCCTTGGGATATACCCCACCTCGAACCATGAAGTCGTTGCAGAAGGTCGGCAACTGGACAGGCTGGATCACCGAGCTATCTTCACTCGGGACATTACCCGGGCACAGCCCCCGGAACAGCGTCACAACGCCAGAGGGGCGACTGACAAACGACCCCTGGTCAGCTCCTTTCAGATGAAAGATCTTCCCAGGCTTCCCGTGAAGATCAGGAGTCAGCTTCCACGATATCTTCCTAGGATGCGTCTCATGGGAGAAAGCCGAGATAGGATAATCCCTCGGCATCGTCGGCAGATACAAGACCAAATTCCCGGCAGGGAAAACCCAAGGCTCCCTCTTGGGCTTCGTCTGGGACTGTTTATCGATCATATCCCCAAAGAGGAAAGCCGGCTTTATGTACAGCTCCCCGTCTACATGCGTCAAGGGTTCGCCATTGATCATGCTCAACAGCATTCGCTCACCCTGGGCCGATATCAGAAACTCCCTGCCCTCAGGATACTGGGGTCCAGAGATGGGAAAGGCCACATGGGACAGATCCTCCCGGTAGTTCGAGTGCAGCATCCCGGCAGCGGAGCCCATCACCTCAGCCAGCGGAGACTCACCCAAATCAACTGCAAAGGTGCAAGGAAAATAGGTCATTACAAATCCTGCACGAAGTGCGGACCAAAGTAACGACAGTCTGTGCTTTACGCCAAGGTTGCGCAAATTTGGTCTCTATACGCCGGAAGTCTCCTCCGCAAGCGTAAAAATTCAAACTTTTACGACATACCCCAATTTTCGTTAGCCAGAGCTTTTACGCTCAGAACTACGAAAATATAGAGTTTTTACGCTGGCACATTAGAAATGTGGGCGTAAAAGATGAAAACATCTCCGTGCGTCATCTTCCTCAAAAGAGGCTATCAGCACAGAAGACGACCTAGCGCGGTCACGTTCAACGTGTGCGAAGGATTTTTCGTCGTTTGTCATCCCAAAAAGCTTTACCTCTAAAGCCGGGTGCACTGCTTATCGGCGGGATACTCCTCTCAGAAGGAGGTTCACCTTGCCCGACCAAAGAATCTCTCGCCGGTACCGAAGAACGAGAAGAAGAACCTACGCTCTTTCCCTTAGAGGAGGAAGTCTGTTTTGACGCCATTTCTGAGGACTCGAAGTGCTCGGAGAAGGAATGAAGGAAACCTCTCTTTCGCAGAAGGCAGATAAGAAGCTCTTTCCCTCAAAAGCTTAGGGTATATATACGGTCCGAGTTGACTCCTCGAATCCTCGGACGAACCCCTCGAGACCCCAACTGGATCTCGCAATTAAGAATTGGTTATGATTGGATGCTACGTCAGCCCACTACCCTCAAAAAATGAACAGTCAGCGAATTCGAAAGGTTTCTTCGTGCAAGACGGTTCAGCGGATTCTATGCTAAAGGAGCTTTCTACGTTCGACAGCAACAGATCTACGGTTTTACGCTCGCAAGCTGCAAGTCTATGGTTTTATGCCCGGATGCCTTTGTGCTCGGTAGCTTTTATGCTCGAGAGGCCACAAACCTACGACTTTACGCTCAGCAGATACCAAATCGACGATCTCACGCTCGGTGGCGTTCAGTTTATGCTCAGAAGCAACAGATCCGCAAAACCTCACGCTCGAAGAAATTTTCTTTTCAGGAGCTAAAAATCTACAGTTCTACGCTAAAGGAGCTTTTCTATGTTCGACAGCAACAGATCTACGGCTTCACGTTCGACAGCTACAAGTCTACGATTTATGCCCGGATGCCTTTGTGCTCGGTAGCTTTTATGCTCGAGAGGCAACAAACCTACGACTTCACGCTCAGGAACCACAAGTCTACGATTTCACGCTCGATGGTGTTCTTACGTTCACAGGCAACAGATCTACAGTTCTGCGCTAAAGGAGCTTTTCTACGCTCGACAGCAACAGATCTACGGCTTCACGTTCGACAGCTACAAGTCTACGGTTTATGCCCGGATGCCTTTGTGCTCGATAGCTTTTATGCTCAAGAGGCAACAAACCTACGACTTCACGCTCAGGAACCACAAGTCTACGATTTTACGCTCGATGGTGTTCTTACGCTCACAGGCAACAGATCTACAGTTCTGCGTTAAAGGAGCTTTTCTACGCTCGACAGCAACAGATCTATGGCTTCACGTTCGACAGCTACAAGTCTACGGTTTATGTCCGGATGCCTTTGTGCTCGGTAGCTTTTATGCTCGAGAGGCAACAAACCTATAACTTCACGCTCAGGAACCACAAGTCTACAATTTCACGCTCGATGGTGTTCTTACGCTCACAGGCTATAGATCTACAGTTCTACGCTAAAGAAGCTTTTCTACGCTCGACAGCAACAGATCTACGACTTTACGTTCGACAGCTACAAGTCTACGGTTTATGCCCGGATGCCTTTGTGCTCGGTAGCTTTTATGCCCGAGAGGCAACAAACCTACGACTTCACGCTCAGGAACCACAAGTCTACGATTTCACGCTCGATGGTGTTTTTACGCTCAGAGGCTACAGACTGATGATTTCACGCTCTACGACTTTCCGCATATCCGAACAGTCCCCAAGGCGGTCAATTGCAAAGAGTTCACACAGAAGATACTCGTTCTTGACCCAGAGCATCCCAAGTACCCGAAGCATACAGAGTTCAAACATTGAGAAATTACTCTTCTCGGGTCCAAAATTGGAGGTTCATCCAGACTCCAGTCTGAATATCCCGTCTATCAAGGTGGCAACTCAACTTGACAGCCAAAAACCTTGACCCTGTTTCAAGGGAGTTTCGAGAGATCATTCTTGAAGGCGAAGTCTGAACAAGATCCTGCTCATCAGAGAAGCAACAGTTCAGAATTCTACGCCGTCCCTCAGTCCTAGCAACAGGACAGTTCTAAATGTTCAAGAATGCTCAGCAGCATTCTATGGACTATTCAGGGCCTAATACTCTTTCTATCAGAGTCAGCGTAAAGATTCAGACGTGTCGAAGCTGCACATATCCAAACTTCACAGCAACGTATGGCAAAGACGATCATATGAAGAAGAAAGACGACTTTATTTCAAAATCATGATTACATATGAGGGAAATCCTATCTACAAGGGTTTTTTCTCTACTTTTCATGGTTACATATGAGGGAAATCCCTTCTATAAAGGATTTCCTCATCGTCGTCTGAAGATCGCCCAGAAGCTGTTCCGACAGACTCTCACATGGGCTTCAATTCTTCATCCATCTTCTCCAGCAGTCAGTCGGCAGAACTGACTGGCATGGCGGTGGTCGACGGCGGAGGACGACAGAGTTGGGGCTTGCATAGATTTTGCAGGTCCCAAGCTCCGTGCACCGCTCAAGCCGGGACAGAACGAGTCTGTCTGACTCTCGTCACCGGAGGCAACGGGAGAAGTCGCCACTTGCGGGCAGCGTGGTCAAATACGACCCTTCCTCTCTCCTGGTGCAACCCCATACAAAGTTGCTGATTATCCCAAGCAAGGGAGGCTAAGATATCATTCCATGATCCATCGTTGCAGTGGATACTTGCTCGAAGACGCCATCCTTTTCGGCTCCCTACATGCTGGAAGAACATGATCTCCTTCTTCCTCAGATCGACCCGACGAGCTCCGGCGATCATCTCTGCATGGCAATGGGAATATGGTGAAAACAGGTTCACCCCTCCAGCCTTTTATAGGCGAAAGAGATCACAGCGGTCCCCAAATAAATCTGCCATAAAGTCAGTACCGACGGTTTCAACGCTCCATTCAGAAACATTTCAGGTTTCGAGGGGCCGTTCATGCTTCTTTCAAAGCATTTCAAATTCCGAGGAATTTAAAAGCTTTGAAGGGGGTCTTGTAGAAGCATAAAAAATACGCTGGAACGATCTACGCAGCATCTTGATACAGAGCAGCGTAAGCAGAGGCCTTCGGAGCCATCCAACGTAAAACAGGGTTCTTCATCGCCTCCATGGCATAAAACCCAGCCGCTCTCAAAGCAGCATTAAAGCGTACGAGGAATGCTTCGTCTTCCCCGAAATGAACCTGTCAAAGTCATGCGGTGAACCTGGCCTCTGACTCCTGACAAAAAGGTGCTGCACGGCTACCCAGACGACGGCTGGAAACGATGGCAGACCCCTCAGGACGTACCCACAGTATGATGGCGAATCTCTGCATTTAATGCAGAGAATTTGGTTAAAATATCACCAAACCGTCGTTTACCAAAGTCCCCCCAGCGTAAACCGCTCTTTCGCGTACAAGAGAATACGCTGCCTTGCTTTACACAGGCAAACATGAGCTGTTTTGCGCTCCGCGGTAAGACAAACCACTGCCACGTCAAAAGCTGCACTCCGTACGGGGCTCGAGGCACGTCTCTACATCTAATTACACAGAGCAGTGACAGTTTCTCTCAAGGCACGTCTCTGCGACGGATGCACAGAAGGGCTGCAGACCTTCAAAATACGTCTTCGCATTTAATGCACAAGATGATGACAAATCTCTGTAGAAGATTTGATTACATCTTCGAAAGCCGTAATTCCGGCTAAGACATCAACATCAGCACTTCGGCACGGTGCGCAGTGGCTTCTACGCCCGCTCAGGATCAGTGCTCCCTCGGCTTCCAACGCCCTCTCAGTCTCTACGACCATTCGGCTTCTATGCCTGTTCGGCTTCCATGCCTATTCGACTTCTACGCCTGTTCGGCTTCTATGCCTATTTCGGCTTCTACGCCAAGGTGAGAGTCACTTGGCTTTTACGCCAACCTCTGCTACACAAGGGATACCTACCTGCGTGGCTTCTACGCCGTGATCTTCGTAGCAGATATACGCATTTTGTCCCCTTAGTTGGACACGCGTCACATGCTCACTCAAAAGGTCATTTATACGCAGGCATTGGTTATTTTAAACCATTGTGTAAAAGGGTGCTGTACTGTCCACTCCTCGGTTGTTACACCGACGGAGTGGTCACTGTCACCAAAACTCTATAAATAGAGACCCCTATCAATGGAAAAAAAGGTCAAAAAATTGAAAGATCGAACAATTGAAGACTCAGAGAAGAGGTCGAACAATTGAAGATCGAGCAAGGAGAGAAGAGATCGAGAGAGAGAGAGAGAGGAACCCGGAGCTCAGGCAAAGGATAGGGATCAGGCGACCAGGGCATCGTGCATCCACCCTTTTCTGCAACCTCCGAGGCTGCGTCCTGTCTTCCACGGCACTTCTTCAACATCGTGTAGTCCAAGGGCTAAAGTAATCGACCGCAGATCAGACACCTATAGCAATTTATACCCAGATTAAATAAATTGTACTCCCACATCCTCGTACAGGATTACATTGTACAAGTTTGTTTGTAAACAAAAGGGCGCGGGTCTCTTATAAACCCCGTCATTGAAATACACTTTCATTCTTTCGTTTAATACCACAAACACCCGCAGGTCAGGAGAATTTACAAAAGAAGATGAAGGAGACTGCTCGTTTCTTCTGTTCCCATCAGTGGGCATACGGAGATTGGGCACCATAGTTTTTTCTATGCCACCTGTGTACAACAGGTTGGCCATCTGGGTGGCGGATAATCCTCGGGGAGGGTGCGTTCCCGCAACCTGAGCTTGCTTTACGTCGTGGGACTTCGCCTGGCATAATTTGGAGATTTTCTCAGACTGGCATAAAGCTGAAGAGGTCCTCAGTCGGCCGTCGGCTTCCCGCATAATCCGGAGGGTAGGCAGATTGCTTCTTCGCTGGCGTAACGGCCGAGAAGTTGAGTACTCTGCCGCTTGCTTCCCCTTGCGGAAATCACAGCGCTCATCTGGTTCCCCGTAGAGGTCAGATGTTGTCTTGCGCATGGAGAGTGATTTGTACTTCCGATTTGGCGCTGAGGCATCATCAGAAGTTTGGTCTGTACCGTGCGTAGCGGGAGACTGGTTTCTACGCATATAGCGCAGTACATACTTCTGGGTTAGCGCTGAGGCTTTGCCCGAAGTTTTGTCTGTACCGCGCGTAGCGGGAGACTGGTTTCTACGCGTAGAGCGCAGTGGATACTTCTGGGTCAGCGCTGAGGCTTTGCCCAAAGTTTCGTCTGTACCGCACGTAGCGGAAGACTGGTTCCTACGCGTAGAGCGCAGTGGATACTTCTGGGTCAGCGCTGAGGCTTTGCCCGAAGTTTCGTCTGTACCGCGCGTAGCGGGAGACTGAATTTTACGTACAGGGCACGGAGGGAGCAATGCTACAACCTCATTGGTCGGAGAGGTCAGAGAGATTGGAGAGTCCACAGTAATGGTAGAGGATGTCTTGGGCATCCAGACCTTGCGCAGCTTCCTGTTGTCTTGGACGGAGAGAGGGTGAGAGCTACCCCCGGTTCGAAGCATGTCTTCGTAGGCAGACTGGTCGAATTGGACGACCAGTGTCTTCTTCACGGTTCCTATAGATACCGCATCGTGTTGAGCAATTGCTTCCTCATCAGAAGAGAAAGATATCCCCAGCAGAGTCGCCATCTTGTTTGTGGTATTAAACAAAAGAATAAAAAATATATTCAGGATGGGGTTTATACGAAACCCGCCTTCTCTGGTTTACAAACAAACTTGTACAATTTGATCCTATACGAGGATATAGGAGTACAATTTATTTAATCTGGGTAAATATTGCTATAGGTGTCTGATCTGCAGTCGATCACTTTAGCCCTTGGACCACACGATGTTGAAGAAGTGTCATAGAAGACAGGAAGCAGCTTCGAAGGTTGCAAAAGAGGGTGGATGTACGATGCCAAAGTCGTCGATCCCTACTCTTTGCCTGAGCTCCGGATTCTCTCTCTCTCTCGCTCTCTCTCGCTCTCTTGACCTCTGGTTCGATCTTTCTTGGAAGTTCGACCCTGGATCTGATATTGGTTTCTTGACCAATTTTTTGACCTTGTTCCTCATTGATAGAGGTCTCTATTTATAGAGTTTTAGTGACAGTGACCACTCCGTCGGTATAGAAACCGAGGAGTGGAAAGTACAGCACCCTTTTACACAACGGTTAAAGTAACCAATACCTGCGTATAGATGATCCTTTGAATGAGCGTGTGACGCGGGTCCAACTAAGGGACAAAACGCGTATAATCGCTACGAAGATCACGATGTAGAAGCCACGTAGGTAGGTATCCATTGTGTAGAAGAGGTTGGCATAGAAGCCAAATGTCTGTCACCATGGCATAGAAACCAAATAGTTATCAAACCGGCATAGAAGCCGAATAGGCGTCGAAGCCGAGTGATCATAGAGGCCGAGCAGGCGTAGAAGCCGAGTGGTCATAGAGGCCGAGCAGGCGTAGAAGTCGAGTGGTCATAGAGGCCGAGCAGGCGTAGAAGTCGAAGGGGCGTTGAAGCCGAGCAGGCATAGAAGCCGAGTGGGCATAGAAGCTGGATGGGCGTAGAAGCCGCTGCGTACCGTGCCAGAGTGCTGATGGGGACGTCTTAGCCAGAATTACGGCTTTTGAAGATATAATCAAATCTCTTGCATTAAATGCCGAGATTTGCCACCATCCTGTGCATTAAATGTGGAGGCGTGTCTTTGAAGGTCTGCAACCCCTTCTGCGCATCAGTCGCAGAGACGTGCCTTGAGAAACTGTCACCGCTCTGTGCATTAGACGTAGAGACGTGCCTCGACCCCGTACGGAGTGCAGCTTTTGATGTGGCAGGCGGTTTATCTACTGCAGAACGTAAACAGCTCGTGTCTGCCTGTGTAAAACAAGGCAGCGTATCCCTTCGTGCTTGTAAAAGCAGTTTACGCAAAGGGGATGGCGGTATTTGATAGCCTGGGTCACAGTGTTGTGCCATAATTATAGCCGTCGTCTGGGTAGTCGAGCCGTATCCCTTTGTCAGAATTCCAGACGTCAGGTTCATTACAGGATCTTCATTGCAGGGTCTGATAGGTTCACTTCGGAGAATACGAAGCATCTCTTGTTTACCTCAATGCTGCGTTTGAAAGAGGATGAGTTTTACGCCCTGGAGGCGATGAAGCACCCTGTTTACGCTGAAACGGCTTGGGCATACTGCCTTATGCGGATGGTCCTTTGAGCTTTCATATTTCATGCTGCATTTTAGCGGAAAGAGCTTTGTTGCACGCTTGATGGCTCTGAAGGCATCTGCTTACGCTGCTCTGCACCAATATGCTGCGTATAGTCATCCGGCGTATTTTTTATGCTTCTACAGTAGCCTGTCCTCAGATCAATCCTGGAAAACACCCTCGCTCCGCTCAACTGGTCAAAAAGGTCATCAATACGCGGCAGCGGATACTTGTTCTTGATTGTGAGGTTGTTCAGAGCCCTGTAGTCAATACACATCCGTATCGACCCATCCTTCTTCGGCACAAAAAGTACCGGAGCACCCCACGGGGAAGAACTAGATCTGATAAATCCCTTGTCCTGAAGCTCATCCACCTGCTTCTTCAACTCTATCAACTCACTGTTGCTGACTCTATAGACGTGCTGGGATATCGGCTCCGCGCCTGGCACCAAGTCTATAGAGAACTCCACATCTCTGTCCGGAGGTAACCCTGGCAACTCCTCCGGAAAGACATCCATATACTCCTCTATCAGTGGATGTAGCAACCTCGGTTCTACCACCAGGGCTCTGCAGAAGACTCCCTCGCTCTGCTCTACTGCTCCTCTGGCAAACTGAAACTCTAGCTCACCCGGCGGACTAAACAATACTCTGCCTCCACGACAATCTATACTAGCACAATGCGTACTCAACCAATCCATCCCGAGTACAATATTGTAGCTCGGAAGTGGCATTACGAGTAGGCACACACTCAACTCCCGGCTTCCCAAGGTAACTCTCCGGTCTCTGCAGACATCACTAACTAGGATAATGCCACCCCCGGTCGTGATCTTGCAGAGTCTAGCTAAAGGTTCAGCAACAAGATGGTGTCTAACAGCAAAAGATACAGACACAAAGCTATGGAAAGCCCCGGAATCAAATAAAGCAAGTGCTGGAATAGAATCAAGAAGAACAGAACCTGAGATAACATTACCAACGGTGCAAGATACGATATCGTCAAAGAAGGACAGTAATATTGTAAAAGAAAACAATTTCAGAAAAATTAAGATAGCAAAAGAAATCATGAAGGGTCCTAGTTATGATTGAGCACACTCTCTCTCAGCCTATATCCTATATCCTATTACAGGTAAACCTAAAAACTAGACCTGCATGGGCCACCACCAAAAATGTGTCATGACCCACACCCGAAAAATCGGGCATGAGCCGTGGGTACGTCCAGCCTACGACGCAGAATCGGCGGTAGAACGCTGTAAGGTCCGTTCTAGGTCAACAATCTATCTATATAACTCACAAAACTCTGTTAATATCCTCTCCAAAAGGAGGGCAACCACGTAATATATATAATCTCTCAATCACAAAAATCTAGGGGAAGAGTAAAAGCATGATATGATAGCAACAAAGAAACAGAACCAAAGAGAGCAAGACAATATCCAAAATATATAGTCCAAGGCCATAATATCTACAACATCTTACAGCAACAAAATAATAAGTACAATCATCCAAAATATAATCAACTGGGAACATCCCAGGATACCCACCTAGCTAACTAGAGCGCTAAAGGCGTCTCCTCGCAGGGCTCATCCTCAGTCTCGGGGTCACAGCACTAGTCAACGCCCGGCCCATAGAACGTCGGGCAATAATCCTCAGGATCCTCTGGAAAAAATATGCCCAGTCAAGACTGGAGCGAAGTACATAACTCTGAAAGCAACTTCAAATACATGGTAAGGTGTATATGACGAGCAATAGAAAAGTATACAAGATGCACAGAAAATAAATACATGCTAGAGCAGAATAAGTAGCTGCAATATAAACTGGAGAACAATACAAGTAGTGGAAAAGCAACTGCATGTGAGAAAACATGAATACTAGCTAAGTGCCTTGAGCACAAGTTCGTTATGTGATCGGCTTAGGTTGCACATAAAAAATACTACGATAACTCCGTTATGCGTGAGTTGCATAACCGACATACACATGAATATTGTTTGGCTTTAATCACATAACCAACTCCTACTCCCCTCCCCCACTAATACTCTTGGATCCAACCACAACACGCTACGTACATGATAATAGCTCGCGCATATGAAGGCGAGAGCACAAGAAGCACATGATAGCACATGAGAATCAATACCCAAAGCACATAATGAAATACACGTGATAGATTACCCGCTGAACACGGTAAGGGGGATAGCATCTCATGACGGGATCCACTAGTACCAGCTCATGTAACAATGTGTCAGAATCAAGTATTATAGTTCTAGAACCGGTAATATAAACGCTATCATGAAATGGAAACTATCAGAGGTAGGTACTCGCCTGATGTCCTGAGCAACTGATGAGGATCGAGATCCGGACCGGTGTCGCAAGAACCTATTACGAAAAGCAAGATTAAACAGGGTTCTAAGGAGTTAAATTGATATAAAATAATTAAAAATAGGCTTCTAGGGATATTCTAGGTCGAACGGGTCAAACCGGTGAAATTCGGGTCAAAAAGTCAACCGGGGGTCCAAAAAGTCAACTCTAGGTCAAAACTAGGTCAAACGTTGACTTTTACGGTCAACGGGAACAATTGTGGTCATTTATACGCAGGCACTGGTTATTTTAAACTGTTGTGTAATAGGGTGCTGTACTGTCCACTCCTCGGTGGTTACACCGACGGAGTGGTCACTGTCACCAAAACTCTATAAATAGAGACCCCTATCAATGGGGAAAAAGGTCAAAAAATTAAAAAGATCGAACAATTGAAGACTCAGAGAAGGGGTCGAACAATTGAAGATCGAGCAAGGAGAGAAGAGATCGAGAGAGAGAGAGAGAGAGAGGAACCCGGAGCTCAGGCGAAGGATAGGGATCAGGCGACCAGGGCATCGTGCATCCACCCTTTTTTGCAACCTCCGAGGCTGCATCCTGTCTTCCACGGCACTTCTTCAACATCGTGTAGTCCAAGGGCTAAAGTGATCGACTGCAGATCAGACACCTATAGCAATTTATACCCAGATTAAATAAATTGTACTCCCACATCCTCGTATAGGATTACATTGTACAAGTTTGTTTGTAAACAAAAGGGCACGGATCTCTTATAAACCCCGTCATTGAAATACACTTTCATTCTTTCGTTTAATACCACAAACAAGATGGCGACTCTGCTGGCCGAAAAAGGTGTGACGGCAACGATCGAAGTCATCGGCATACTCGCGAAAGGCGGGGTCACGATAGCAGGTTCGTCCCCCTCCTGAGATGACGAAACCTCTCCAGGCGAGCTGGCCCCCGAAGACACTTCTGCCTCGGAATTAGGCGCCTCCACGTCATCACTAGGAGCCGGAGCCAACGGCATATACGACGCGTCTGCAGCCGATGTGGCTAAACCACGCCTTAATGACGCGATACGACCTGTCATACCTAGAGAGGGAGGTGGGCCGACCGACATCGCCAAAAGCTCGGTCAAGCCTTCCCCGAGACGCGATCGAGATTCATCAGCCGGGGTCTCGCTGAGCGCACTCGCTGACACAGAAGCAACTTTCCCCGCTGCTGACCTCGGGAAAGATTCTCCCATCTGCAGCGGCCACGTGGGCAATCCCGCTCCACTACTTGAAGCAGCCGCAGCGACAACAGCCTCTAGCGGAGACTCTCCAGCGCCACCAGCAGGAACTGTAGAAGGTCCCTCTCTAAAAGGCGAGAAACCTCTAGCCAAAGATTCATCCCTGATGTAGGGAGGTGCCGGCTCACTCACGGGAGCCTCAATACCAGGAATGCAGAGAGGACGAGCAACCGTCTCCTTCCTCCTCTTACGAAAGGAAGCTTCCTTCGGAGCAGAAGTCCGTCGCTTCCCAGAAAAGACTACCAAAGCCCCCGCCGGCGCAGGCACTGCACACCTCGACAACGACACCAGAGGCTCGTCCGGAGTGCCAGACTCCTCGCCCTCGTCAGAAGAAACCGAGGGGACTTCGACTCTTCCCCCAGGCTTGGCAGAAGGCACTCTAAAGCTTCCACGCCTGTCGAAATCGCGATGGAAGGTGTTAATCGCCACATAAAACTGGGCGTAAGAATGAAGGATGCGCAGCTCCGTGGAGGTTGTAACGACCGGCACGATAAAAATTGCCCCTGTTCAACCCATGATGAAATATCGCCACCCTCTAGCTCCGTCAATGAGTCTGCCCCTGGGCCTGAAGCTGGTGACGGCGTTACCCACGTGCAACTGATCGTACCCGAACTGCCTGGCAAATCGACTAGGCAAGTAGGGCTCGAAGAAGCAATAGTCTTCGCTCCTATACAGCAGATGGGATGGTCTGATACAGACCAACCAATTAAAAGCCTCCGGAGAGAGAACGGTCTTCTCTCCACCTGAATCCTCAAACCACACCCCGGATTGGTTGCGATGTACCGGAGGGGGAGTAAAGAGGATCTTCCAGCCATGGCTGAGGTTCAACACTAACCGATAGTCTAAAACTGTGTTCACATTCCAGGAAGAATCCCTGTAATTCAGAAGGAATATAGCCCCTGAGCTGCTACCGGAACCAGGAGACATCCCCCGGGGGTTGTGGAGAATTAACCATCCCACCAGATACAGGTATGGCAATTCCACCCTGGGAAAACTCTCATGCCGAGGTTCATCGACGAGCAACCCATCGGTCATGGCCCTCAGGCCAGCCTGAATACGGCACACCATGGCAGGAAGCAGGCCCACTCTTGCCCCAAACACCAGATGCACTGCGGGCCACAGGATGTTCCGGTAAATACGATCCGCGGACGCGATACCGGGCACTACCACTCGACGCAGCCATATGGAGAGGAAACCAGCCAGCTGGACTTCCTTAGACAGAGGCATGCGACAGCGCCTCAAATAACTGTGGGCCTTGGTACCTTCGGGGTATTTTCCTACCCCCTCAGCGAGAATCTGATCGGGAGCCTTGGCGTCTTCCATAAGAGCCTCAACAACCTGGGCACTAAGGACGCCCAATCAGTTCACGGGCTCATTCTTACCCCCCGAAGCTTTCTCCGACTTGGCGGCCCTAGCCCGATGGAAGAAGAGGTAAGACATCCACCTAGTGGTATGGGCCAAATCAGAGGGCTCGTCATAAAAAGCGGTGCACGCGAAGTACTGACACATCAACTCCTGATATACTTTCGCCACCCGAGGGTCCGAATCCCCCAACTCCCGGTTGGTTGGGACATACTCTTCATATGGGGTATCCCCCATCGGCAGTCTCGAGACAAGTGCCATCTCATGGAGGGCCAGTCCCAACTCCCCCAGTGGAGTGGCGAAGGTCCCGGTGAGCGGAATATACCGCTCCATCAGTGCCAAGAACAAATTAGCATTGGGAGGCAACCCAACACTCGTTGCACTCATGACGGCATATAGTCCAATGTCCTCCAGCTCTCTTCGGAAGTGCGTTAAGGCCCAATCAACTAGGCATCTCCATCGGGAGTTCATTGGGGCGATCCACCCGTTGCACCGAGGATTCTCCTTGGGGTATACCCCACCTCGACCCATGAAATCGTTGCAGAAGGTCGGCAACTGGACAAGCTGGATCACCGAGCTATCTTCACTCGGGACATTACCCGGGCACAGCCCCCGGAACAGCGTCACAACGCCAGAGGGGCGACTGACAAACGACCCCTGGTCAGCTCCTTTAAGATGAAAGATCTTCCCAGGCTTCCCGTGAAGATCAGGAGTCAGCTTCCACGACATCTTCCTAGGATGCATCGCATAGAAGAAAGCCGAGATAGGATAATCCCTCGGCATCGTCGGCAGATACAAGACCAAATTCCCGGCAGGGAAGACCCAAGGCTCCCTCTTGGGCTTCGTCTGGGACTGTTTATCGATTATATCCCCAAAGAGGAAAGCCGGCTTTATGTACTGCTCCCCGTCTACATGCGTCAAGGGTTCGCCATTGATCATGCTCAACAGCATTCGCTCACCCTGGGCCGATATCAGAAACTCCCTGCCCTCAGGATACTGGGGTCCAGAGATGGGAAAGGCCACATGGGACAGATCCTCCAAGTAGTTCGAGTGCAGCATCCCGGCAGCGGAGCCCATCACCTCAGCCAGCGGAGACTCACCCAAATCAACTGCAAAGGTGCAAGGAAAATAGGTCATTACAAATCCTGCACGAAGTGCGGACCAAAGTAACGACAGTCTGTGCTTTACGCCAAGATTGCATAAATTTGGTCTCTATACGCCGGAAGCCTCCTCCGCAAGCGTAAAAATTCAAACTTTTACGACATACCCCAATTTTCGTTAGCCAGAGCTTTTACGCTCAGAACTACGAAAATATGGAGTTTTTACGCTGGCACATTAGAAATGTGGGCGTAAAAGATGAAAACATCTCCGTACGTCATCTTCCTCAAAAGAGGCTATCAGCACAGAAGATGACCTAGCGCGGTCACGTTCAACGTGTGCAAAGGATTTTTCGTCGTTTGTCATCCCAAAAAGCTTTACCTCTAAAGCCGGGTGCACTGCTCATCGGCGGGACACTCCTCTCAGAAGGAGGTTCACCTTGCCCGACCAAAAAATCTCTCGCCGGTACCGAAGAACGAGAAGAGGAACCTACGCTCTTTCCCTTACCGGAGGAAGTTTGTTTCGACGTCATTTCTGAGGACTCGAAGTGCTCGGAGAAGGAACAAAGGAAAGCTCTCTTTCGCAGAAGGCAGATAAGAAGCTCTTTCCCTCAAAAGCTTGGGGTATATATACGGTCCGAGTCGACTCCTCGAATCCTCGGACGAACCCCTCGAGACCCCAACCGGATCTCGCAATTAAGAATTGGTTATGATTGGATGCTAGTCAGCCCACTACCCTCGAAAAACGGACAGTCAGCGAATTCGAAAGGTTTTTTCGTGCAAGACGGTTCAGCGGGTTCTACGCTAAAGGAGCTTTCTACGCTCGACAGCAACAGATCTACGGTTTTACGCTCGCAAGCTGCAAGTCTATGATTTTACGCCCGGATGCCTTCATGCTCGGTAGCTTTTATGCTTGAGAGGCCACAAACCTACGACTTTATGCTCAGCAGATACCAAATCGACGATCTCACGCTCGGTGGCGCTCAGTTTACGCTCAGAAGCAACAGATCGGCAAAACCTCCCGCTCGAAGAAATTTTCTTTTCAGGAGCTAAAAATCTACAGTTCTACGCTAAAGGAGCTTTTCTACGCTCGACAGCAACAGATCTACGGCTTCACGTTCGACAGCCACAAGTCTACGGTTTATGCCCGGATGCCTTTGTGCTCGGTAGCTTTTATGCTCGAGAGGCAACAAACCTACGACTTCACGCTCAGGAACCACAAGTCTACGATTTCACGCTCGATGGTGTTCTTACGCTCACAGGCAACAGATCTACAGTTCTGCGCTAAAGGAGCTTTTTTACGCTCGACAGCAACAGATCTACGGCTTCACGTTCGACAGCCACAAGTCTACGGTTTATGCCCGGATGCCTTTGTGCTCGGTAGCTTTTATGCTCGAGAGGCAACAAACCTACGACTTCACGCTCAGGAACCACAAGTCTACGATTTCACGCTCGATGGTGTTTTTACGCTCAGAGGCTACAGACTGATGATTTCACGCTCCACGACTTTCCGTATATCCGAACAGTCCCCAAGGCGGTCAATTGCAAAGAGTTCACACAGAAGATACTCGTTCTTGACCCAGAGCATCCCAAGTACCCGAAGCATACAGAGTTCAAACATTGAGAAATTACTCTTCTTGGGTCCAAAATTGGAGGTTCATCCAGACTCCAGTCTGAACATCCCGTCTATCAAGGTGGCAACTCAACTTGACAGCCAAAAACCTCGACCCTGTTCCAAGGGAGTTTCGAGAGATCATTCTTGAAGGCGAAGTCTGAACAAGATCCTGCTCATCAGAGAAGCAACAGTTCAAAATTCTATGCCATCCCTCAGTCCTAGCAATAGGACAGTTCTAAATGTTCAAGAACGCTCAGCAGCATTCTATGGACTATTCAGGGCCTAATACTCTTTCTATCAGAGTCAGCGTAAAGATTCAGACGTGTCAAAGCTGCACATATCCAAACTTCACAGCAACGTATGGCAAAGACGATCATATGAAGAAGAAAGACGACTTTATTTCAAAATCATGATTACATATGAGGGAAATCCTATCTACAAGGGTTTTTTCTCTACTTTTCTTGGTTACATATGGGGGAAATCCCTTCTACAAAGGATTTCCTCATCGTCGTCTGAAGATCGCCCAGAAGCTGTTCTGACAGATTCTCGCATGGGCTTCAATTCTTCATCCATCTTCTCCAGCAGTCAGTTGGCAGAACTGACTGGCATGGCGGTGGTCGACGGCGGAGGACGACAGAGTTGGGGCTTGCATAGATTTTGTAGGTCCCAAGCTCTGTGCACCGCTCAAGCCGGGACAGAACGAGTCTGTCTGACTCTCGTTACCGGAGGCAACGGGAGAAGGCGCCACTTGCGGGCTGTCTGGTCAAATACGACCCTTCCTCTCTCCTGGTGCAACGTCATACAAAGTTGCTGATTATCCCGAGCAAGGGAGGCTAAGATATCCTTCCATGATCCATCGTTGCAGTGGACACTTGCTCGAAGACGCCGTCCTTTTCGGCTCCCTACATGCTGGAAGAACATGATCTCTTTCTTCCTCAGATCGACCCGACGAGCTCCGGCGATCATCTCTGCATGGCAATGGGAATGTGGTGAAAACAGGTTCACCCCCCCAGCCTTTTATAGGCGAAAGAGATCACAGTGGTCCCCAATAAATCTGCCACAAAGTCAGTACCGACCGTTTCAACGCTCCATTCAGAAATGTTTCGGGTTACGAGGGGCCGTTCATGCTTCTTTCAAAGCGTTTCAAATTCTTAGGAATTTAAAAGCTTTGAAGGGGGTCTTGTATAAGCATGAAAAATACGCTGGAACGATCTACGCAGCATCTTGATACAGACCAGCGTAAGCAGAGGCCTTCGAAGCCATCCAACGTAAGACAGTGTTCTTCATCGCCTCCATGGCGTAAAACCCAGCCGCTCTCAAAGCAGCGTTAAAGCGTACGATGAACGCTTCGTCTTCCCCGAAATGAACCTGTCAAGTCACGCGGTGAACCTGGCCTCTGACTCCTGACAAAAAAGTGCTGCACGGCTACCCAAACGACGGCTGGAAACGATGGCAGACCCCTCGGGACTTACCCACAGTATGATGGCGAATCTCTGCATTTAATGCAGAGGATTTGGTTAAAATATTACCAAACCGTCGTTTACCAAAGTCCCCCCAGCGTAAACCGCTCTTTCGCGTACAAGGGAATACGCTGCCTTGCTTTACACAGGCAAACATGAGCTGTTTTGCGCTCCGCGGTAAGACAAACCGCTGCCACGTCAAAAGCTGCACTCCGTACAGGGCTCGAGGCACGTCTCTACGTCTAATTACACAGAGCAGTGACAGTTTCCCTCAAGGCACGTCTCTGCGACGGATGGACAGAAGGGCTGCAGACCTTCAAAATACGTCTCCGTATTTAATGCACAAGATGATGACAAATCTCTGTAGAAGATTTGATTACATCTTTGAAAGCCGTAATTCCGGCTAAGACGTCAACATCAGCACTTTGGCACGGTACGCAGTGGCTTCTACGCCCGCTCAGGATCAGTGCTCCCTCGGCTTCCAACGCCCTTTCAGTCTCTATGACCATTCGGCTTCTATGCCTGTCCGGCTTCTATGCCCATTCGGCTTCTATGCCTGTTCGACTTCCATGCCTATTCGGCTTCTACGCCTGTTCGGCTTCTATGCCTATTTCGGCTTCTACGCCAAGGTGACAGTCACTTGGCTTTTACGCCAACCTCTGCTACACAAGGGATACCTACCTGCGTGGCTTCTACGCCGTGATCTTCGTAGCAGATATACGTGTTTTGTCCCCTTAGTTGGGCACGCATCACATGCTCACTCAAAAGGTCATTTATACGCAGGCATTGGTTATTTTAAACCGTTGTATAAAATGGTGCTGTACTGTCCACTCCTCGGTGGTTACACCGACGGAGTGGTCACTGTCACCAAAACTCTATAAATAGAGACCCCTATCAATGGGGAAAAAGGTCGAAAAAATTGAAAAGATCGAACAATTGAAGACTCAGAGAAGGGGTCGAACAATTGAAAATCAAGCAAGGAGAGAAGAGATGTAGAGAGAGAGAGAGAGAGAGGAACCCGGAGCTCAGGCGAAGGATAGGGATCAGGCGACCAGGGCATCGTGCATCCACCCTTTTCTGCAACCTCCGAGGCTGCATCCTGTCTTCCACGGCACTTCTTCAACATCGTGTAGTCCAAGGGCTAAAGTGATCGACCGCAGATCAGACACCTATAGCAATTTATACCCAGATTAAATAAATTGTACTCCCACATCCTCGTATAGGATTACATTGTACAAGTTTGTTTGTAAACAAAAGGGCGTGGGTCTCTTATAAACCCCGTCATTGAAATACACTTTCATTCTTTCGTTTAATACCACAAACAAGATGGCGACTCTGCTGGGGACGTCTTTCTCTTCTGACGAGGAAGTAATTGCTCAACACGATGCGGTATCTGTAGAAACCGTGAAGAAGACACTGGTCGTTCAGTTCGACCAGTCTGCCTACGAAGACATGCTTCGGACTGGGGGTAGCTTTCACTCTCTTTCCGTCCAAGACAGCAGGAAGCTACGCAAAGTGTGGATGCCCAAGACATCCTCTACCGTTCCTGTGGACTCTCCGATCTCTCCGATCTCTCCGACCAATGAGGTGGTAGCATCGCTCCCTCCGTGCCCCGCACGTAAAATTCAGTCTCCCGCTACGCGCGGTACAGACAAAACTTCTGGCAAAGCCTCAGCGCTAACCCAGGAGTATCCTCTGCGCTATACGCACAAAAATCAGTCTCCCGCTACGCGCGGTACAGACAAAGCTTCTGGCAAAGCCTCAGCGCTAACCCAGGAGTATCCACTGCGCTCTACTCGCAGAAATCAGTCTCCCGCTACGCGCGGTACAGACAAAACTTCTGGCAAAGCCTCAGAGCTAACCAAGGAGTATCCACTGCGTTATACGCGCAGGAATCAGTCTCCCGCTACGCGCGGTACAGACAAAAACCTCTGATGGTGCCTCAACACCAAATCAGAAGTACAGATCACGCTCTACGACATCTGACCTTTACGGTGAACCAGATGAGCGCTGCGATCTCCGCAAGGGAAAGCAGGCGGGTGAATATTCAACTACTGGGCCTTTACGCCAACAAAAGAATGATCTGCCTACTCTCCGGATTACGCGAGAAGCTAATGGCCAATTGAGGGCCTCTCCAGCCTCACGCCAGACTGAGCGAATCCCCAAGTTACGCCAGGCACAGTCCCTCGGCGTAAAACAAGCTCAGATTGCGGAAAGACACCCTCCCGGGGGATTATCCGCCGCCCAGATGGCCAACCTGTTGTATACAGGTGGTATAGAGAAAACCAGGATGCCCAGTCTTCGCGTACCCGCTGAGGGGAACAGAAGATACAAGCCTTCGTCTTCCTCTTCGGCAAATCCTCCTGACCTGCATACCTATCTAATCCGAAAAGACAAAGACAGGAGTCGTAAAAGCGTCAGACGAGGAGAGATCATATGGGAAAATGCATCAACATCTAAAGTCATCATGATGTATGAACCATACGAAGATAATGCCTTTATTGTCCCTCCTACACACGGCGATCAGCATCCAATAGTCTTCAAACACAAGCGGAATGGTCCGGTTGAACAGGAAGAATTCCGCGAGCCTGAGAGTGGGAAAATACAAATCCACAGGTACAGCCCACAAGCTTTGAAGATTATACAGAACATGGGTTATGATTTGGAATCAAAGCAAGGCCTCAACTACGAAAAAGGTAGACGAACACCATTGCAAGGTAATTCCCACCATCAGCAAACTCATTTTGGATTGGGATATGCTACTAAATTTAATCCCGTACGACCAAGGACAATTCCTTCTGATCCAGTTTCTACGACCGGAGACCATAGCGTGTCTGGGGGTAGCTCGCCTCGACAAAACAAAACAGCATCCAAAGCGAAGAGTAGAATGTCCACAGGATTCAAATATGGTACAACAATGGCTATCTCCCCAGAAGATCGTGAAACTCAGGCATCAAAAGCCCCACGACCGAAAGGAACTTTCTCCTTCAGAGAAGATGACGTAATTGAAAACTTCAATATATTAAGGAAGGAACGTAAGCTTCAGCTACCCGACATCAGATATCCTGAGAGGTCTGGCAGAATCAATGACCCAGATTATTGCCTCTTCCATCAGTACACTCATCACCCTACGAAAGCCTGCTATATACTAAGGAAGAGAATTCAGGAACTAATCGATGCCAAGGTCATAACTCTACGTCTATAGGGAACGATCACTACGGCAGAATAGCAGATATGTGCCTCCCTCTCCGATGGAGTCACTATCACAAAGTTTGTCATGTTCATATTACCTCTGAATAAACTTCCGACCATCAGTTATCATGTCCATATTACCTCTGATATCGATTGTCGTCTACACTTAACATTCGTACTTAAATTCAAGTATGCCAGTAATGTTAAGTCCACAAAAATTGCCATGTCCATATTACCTCTGAGCAGATATGTACCTCCCTCTCCGATGGAGTCACTATCACAAAGTTTGTCATGTTCATATTACCTCTGAATAAACTTCCGACCATCAATTATCATATCCATATTACCTCTGATATCGATGGTCGTCTACACTTAACATTCATACTTAAATTCTAAGTACGCCAGTAATGTTAAGTCCACAAAAATTGCCATGTCCATATCACCTCTGAGCAAGTACAAGGACCCACTCCACATGATGAGATAGAACCCATAGCGCAAAAATTCTTGAAAGCTATGAGCTTCTACCGCCTATATGTCTGGGAAGTAGCATCGCCATCCAACGTCGTCACGACATATAAGCCATATGAGGATTCTATCTTCATCGTCCCACCTACCGGCAGCAGTCGGCACTCAATAGTCTTCAGTCGCATGCAGAATCAACCGATTGCCCAAGAAGATCCCTTCGATGACGACACCGGGAAAGTATAGATTCACCGTTATAGCCCACAAGCGCTAAAGATCATGCAAAACATGGGCTACGACTTGAAACGGAAGCCAGGCCTCAACTACGGAAGAGGTAGACGAATGTCGCCGTACGGCAACCCCCGCAATCGACAAACTCGTCTCGGGTTAGGGTATGCCACCTCCCTCACGGCTTCCGAGCCAAAAGAGGATCCCCTTTCCTCTTCCCGGAATAGCTCATCGCCCTCCAACTCGCCAGATGCTCTCGAAAAATCACTATCAGTGAATATGGTGATGACAAGTCCCTCAGAAGCCGAGGAGCAGGATACGGAGCCATTCGAGGATGACCCCTGGGCTCAACAAATGGATACGCAGTGGGAATTCCGCTTCGAGCAGAGAGAACCTCCCACCAAGGACGAAGTCATCCAGATCGATGTTGGGGGTGAGCTCTCACCAAAGCCAATATTTGTCAGTAACAATCTTCCCCCACCTGAAAGGAAAGAAGTTATACAGCTGATAAAGGAGTATATTGACGTCTTTGCGTGGGATTATGAGGACATGCCAGGCCTAGACCCGAAGGTAGCTACTCATAAGCTCAATATACTGACCGATTCAAAGCCGGTAAAGCAGCACCAACGACGGTTCTGCCCCGACATGATGGACGCCATCGAGGCTGAAGTCAAGAAGTTGATAACCTGCGATTTCATCCGGGAGGAACAACACCCCGACTGGGTCGCTAACGTGGTCCCAGTCATGAAGAAAAATGGGAAGGTACGCATCTGCATCGACTACCGAGATCTGAATGCGGCCTGTCCCAAAGATGAATTCCCTCTTCCCATCACGGACATCATGATCGACAACACCTGCGGCTTCGAATGCATGTCTTTCATGTACGGATTCTCAGGATACAATCAGATCAAGATGCATCCTGAAGACGAGAAGCACACTGCCTTCCGGACACCGCTGGAGGTATATTGCTATACGGTCATACCCTTTGGATTAAAGAACGCTGGGGCTATATACCAACGGGCTATGAGTAACATATTCCGTGGGTATTTACGCAAAACAGTAGAATGTTACGTAGACGACATAGCTGTCAAAAGTTGCCTCAAAGGCGATCACGCCCGAGACCTGAGGGCGGTATTCGAATTAATGCGCCAGCATCAACTCAAGATGAACCCTACAAAGTCCTTTCTGGGTGTATCCAGCGGCAAATTCCTGGGATTTGTCATTACCACCAAAGGCATCGAAGTAGACCCTGACAAAGTCCAAGCGATCACGGCAATGCGACCCCCCCGTAATCTGAGAGAACTCAGGGGGTTCCAAGGACGTCTGGCTTATATCCGGCGATTCATATCCAACCTCTCGGGGAGATGTCAGCCCTTCTCTCATCTTATGAAGAAAGGCGTATCATTCATATGGGACGAAACCTGTCAGCAAGCGTTCGAGGATATCAAACGCTACCTAACCAGTCCGCCAGTTCTGGTGCCTCCCGTCATGGGGAAACCATTCTTGCTGTACGTTCGGGCAGTGGATCATTCGCTAGGAGCTCTCCTCGTACAGAAAAATGATGCGGGTCATGAACAGGCTATCTACTATCTCAACAGGATGATGGTCGGGGCCGAGCACCGATACAACCCAGTGGAGAAGGAATGCTTGGCTCTGATGTTCGCTGTCCAGAAAACGTGGCACTATGTCACCGGCCAGACTATTCATATCATCTCCAGGATCAACCCTCTCCGAGTGCTGATGAGCAAGCCAAGTGCCCTTAACTCCCGACTCGCAACTTGGGCGATGCTGCTAACACCATACGATATGGTATACATCCCACAGAAGTCCATCAAAGGCCAAGCACTGGCCGACTTCCTAGCGGCTCATCCGATCCCGGAGACCTCCAAGCTATACGAAGACATCCCTGATGAAGTCGCAGAATGTAACTTCGCAAGAAAAAGTGACGTATGGCAACTGTTCTTTGATGGCGCCTCCAGAACCGGTCCTAAAGGAAACATCGTTTCAGGAGTGGGAGTCATCCTAGTTACCCCGGATCAACTCGTCATCTACCGAGCATACTCTCTTAGCGTGCCCTGCTCCAACAACGTGGCGGAATACAACGCTCTACTAATTGGGCTCCAAGTTGCTACAGAACTGGGGGTAGAATCCCTGGAAGCTTTCGGTGATTCTTTGCTCATCGTCAATCAAGTCAGGGGAATATACGAAGTAGGTAATCCAGACCTCATCCCCTATCACCGGGCGACAATCGAGATAGCCATGACGTTCAAAGGGTTCTTCCTGGAACACGTACCTCGATCTCAGAATCTGGAAGCTGACGCCCTGGCCAGCCTAGCTGCAGACTTAGCTACTCCTATAAGAAGGCAAGATTCGGTAATCCTTCTTAACAGAGATTTATTCTGTGTGAAGAACAGCTGTCACATAGAACGCAGCTACGCTGTAAACACCGATCCTCCTACAAGAGATTGGATATGTCCTTTCATAGATTTCGTGGCATACGAAATCTTACCGGAGGACCCCAAGGAAGCAGTATCCGTTAAGAGACGATCGCTACGCTTCTACTTTGATGTATCTTCATAATGCCTGTATCGCCGGACCTACGACGGACTGCTGTTGAGGTGTCTCTCTGGCGCCGAAGTACAGCAGATTATCTGTGAAGCTCACGACGGTGTATGCGGAGCGCATCAACCCGGGCCTAAGCTACAGGATTGCATCAGGAGAATGGGCTATTACTGGCCGACCATGATCGCAGATGCAATACAGTATGCAAAGCATTGCAGAGCCTGTCAGGTTCATGCGGACTTCATACATCAACCGTCGGAACATCTATATCCTACGGTCGCATCCTGGCCTTTCGAAGCATGGGGAATGGATATCATCGATCCTATTCACCCGTCTTCTTCCAGGGGTCACCAGTTTATACTGGCCATCACGGATTACTTTTCCAAATGGGCCAAAGCAATCCCTCTCACTGAGGTAAAAGCATCCAACGTGGTCAGCTTCATTAAACATCACGTCATCTATCGCTTCGGGGTACCCCGGAGGATAATTCACGATGATGGGCCCCAGTTCATCAGCCAAGCGTTTTATCGGTTTTGCGATAAAAACCGGATACACAATGTTGCCTCCACGGCGTACTATCCAGCTGCTAATGGTCTGGCAGAAGCCTTCAACAAAACCATTATCAAACTCTTGAAGAAGTTTGTCTCTTCAAACAAGAGAGACTGGAATGAAAAGCTGGGCGAATGCCTCTGGGCATACCACACGATGGTACGAACGCCGACGGGTTGTACCACATTCTCGCTGGTCTACGGGAGCGAAGCAGTTCTTTCCATTGAAATCCAGATCCCGTCACTCAGAATAGCCGTGGCTAACGAGCTAACTCAAGAAAAGAATGACCTTTTAAGGCTTCAGGAGCTAGAAGAATTAGACGAGAAACACCTCCAAGCTCAACAGCGCATCGCGCTCTACCAAGCACGTATTTCCAGGGGTTTTAACCATAAAGTAAAGGAAAGGGTGTTCAAGGTCGGCGAGCTAGTTCTAGCAGTAAGAAGGCCGATGATTTTAACTCACAGAAGTAAAGGCAAATTCCAGCCCAAGTGGGAAGGCCCTTATGTGATCGAGACAACGTTCTCGAACGGCGCCTACAGGATAGCCCAGCCTAACGGGGACCTATTAATGGCTCCCATCAACGACAAATTCCTGAAAAGATACTACGCTTAATTCCCCCCTGCCCAGGTGGAACATAGCGAGAATCTCAATTCTGACAAAGCTGCTCTAAGAAAAGAAACTAGTTAGGTCATATCCTATCATGTCCGTACGACCTCTGAATAGATATATCCTGCTAAAGAGGTTTATCGAGAGTATATCAGGTCCATACTACCTCTGATATCCCCCTCACCTAAAAAACTGTCATTTACATTCCGAAATGACAGGTCCACAACAGTCAGAAAAGAGTCGCTTTTATTCATTCCCAGAAGGAGGCAAAAATTACATAGGGAGAGATACATCAAGATAGCGGAGTAATCAGATCACGAATCTGCCGCTCCAGTGCAGCCATCCTCTCATTCCTAAGGGCCAAGGCATCGACGCGAGCCCGCTCCAGCTGTGCCTCGGGGGTATGCATAAGAGTCAGATTAGCCCTTGCCCGAAGACAGTCCGCACGGGCAGCTTTCGCACGGTCCAGATCCCGTCGCGCTTCACTCAGTCGACCGGTCACTACCTCTGAACCTGCCAACGACTGGGAAGCCCACTCCTCTGCCCGAGCAAGTTCTTCCCTCAGCTTGGAGACCCTCGCTACATTCCCTTCATGCTCGGATCGACACTGCATCTCAACAGCAAGAGCTTCTTCCACAACAGCTTTTCTCCTATCCACCTCCAGCTTGTGCTTCTGGATAGAGTTGTCTAGGCTTTCAAGCTTTGTAGCGAGCCTCTCATCCATGAGGTCGAATCGAGCCTGGACATCAGCATCAAGGCTGCCCTCAGCCCACTGCAAATATTCGTTAACGGGTTGCTCTAAACCATTAACCACCGCCTCCAGAGCATCAGCTACTCCAGGATTGCCAAGCCCCCTGACAACCTCGATCGAAAGCTGAGAAGTCTTCTTCAGGAGCTCGAAGTCAAGATTCTTCGCCAACACCATCGGTATCATCGTTTATAAACCGGTGTAGACAAGGCTGGTATGCTGCTCGATCAACGCGACTAGACCCGACTAAACGCCCGGAGTGACCGCAGTGCTAGTAACTCCCTCTCCAGGGACAATTGCAGACGAGGTAGCCATCGCCGCCGCCTCGACGGGTGGCACGGCCGAAAAAGGTGTGATGGCAACGATCGAAGTCATCGGCATACTCGCGAAAGGCGGGGTCACGATAGCAGGTTCGTCCCCCTCCTGAGACGACGAAACCTCTCCAGGCGAGCTGGCCCCCGAAGACACTTCTGCCTCGGAATTAGGCGCCTCCACGTCATCACTAGGAGCCGGAGCCAACGGCATATACGACGCGTCTGCAGCCGATGTGGCTAAACCACGCCTTAATGACGCGATACGACCTGTCATACCTGGAGAAGGAGGTGGGCCGACCGACATCGCCAAAAGCTCGGTCAAGCCTTTCCCGAGATGCGGTCGAGATTCGTCAGCCGGGGTCTCGCTGAGCGCACTCGCTGACACAGAAGCAACTTCCCCCGCTGCTGACCTCGGGAAAGATTCTCCCATCTGCAGCGGCCACGTGGGCAATCCCGCTCCACTACTTGAAGCAGCCGCAGCAACAACAGCCTCTAGCGGAGACTCTCCAGCGCCACCAGCAGGAACTGTAGAAGGTCCCTCTCTAAAAGGCGAGGAACCTCTAGCCAAAGATTCATCCCTGATGTAGGGAGGTGCCGGCTCACTCATGGGAGCCTCAATACCAGGAATGCGGAGAGGACGAGCAACCGTCTCCTTCCTCCTCTTACGAAAGGAAGCTTCCTTCGGAGCAGAAGCCTGTCGCTTCCCAGAAGAGACTACCAAAGCCCCCACCGGCGCAGGCACTGCACACCTCGACAACGACACCAGAGGCTCGTCCGGAGTGCCAGACTCCTCGCCCTTGTCAGAAGAAACCGAGGGGACTTCGACTCTTCCCCCAGGCTTGGCAGAAGGCACTCTAAAGCTTCCACGCCTATCGAAATTGCGATGGAAGGTGTTAATCGCCACATAAAACTGGGCGTAAGAATGAAGGATGCGCAGCTCCGTGGAGGTTGTAACGACCGGCACGATAAAAATTGCCCCTGTGCAACCCATGATGAAATATTGCCACCCTCTAGCTCCGTCAATGAGTCCGCCCCTGGGCCTGAAGCTGGTGACGGCGTTACCCACGTGCAACTGATCGTACCCGAACTGCCTGGCAAATTGACTAGGCAAGTAGGGCTCGAAGAAGCAATAGTCTTCGCTCCTATACAGCAGATGGGATGCTCTGATACAGACCAACCAATTAAAAGCCTCCAGAGAGAGAATGGTCTTCTCTCCACCTGAATCCTCAAACCACACCCCGGATTGGTTGCGATGTACCGGAGGGGGAGTATAGAGGATCTTCCAGCAATGGCTGAGGTTCAACACTAACCGACAGTCTAAAACTGTGTTCACATTCCAGGAAGAATCCCTGTAATTCAGCAGGAATATACCCCCTGAGCTGCTACCGAAAACAGGAGACATCACCCGGGGGTTGTGGAGAATTAACCATCCCATCAGATACAGGTATGGCAATTCCACCCTGGGAAAACTCTCACGCCGAGCTTCATCGACGAGCAATCCATCGGTCATGGCCCTCAGGCCAGCCTGAATACGGCACACCATGGCAGGAAGCAGGCCCAGTCTTGCCCCAAACACCAGACGCACTGCGGGCCACAGGATGTTCCAGTGAATACGATCCGCGGACGCGATACCGGGTACTACCACTCGACTCAGCCATATGGAGAGGAAACCAGCCAGCTGGGCTTCCTTAGACAGAGGCCTGCGACAGCGCCTCAAATAACTGTGGGCCTTGATGCCTTCGGGGTATTTTTCTACCCCCTCAGCGAGAATCTGATCGGGAGCCTTGGCGTCTTCCATAAGAGCCTCAACAACCTGGGCACTAAGGACGCCCAAGCAGTTCACGGGCTCATTCTTACCCCCCGAAGCTTTCTCCGACTTGGCGGCCCTAGCCCGATGGAAGAAGAGGTAAGACATCCACCTAGTGGTATGGGCCAAATCAGAGGGCTCGTCATAAAAAGTGGTGCACGCGAAGTACTGACACATCAACTCCTGATATACTTCTGCCACCCGAGGGTCCGAATCCCCCAACTCCCGGTTGGTTGGGACATACTCTTCATATGGGGTATCCCCCATCGGCAGTCTCGAGACAACTGCCATCTCATGGAGGGCCAGTCCCAACTCCCCCAGTGGAGTGGCGAAGGTCCCGGTGAGCGGAATATACCGCTCCATCAGTGCCAAGAACAAATTAGCATTGGGAGGCAACCCAACACTCGTCGCACTCACGGCGGCATATAGTCCAATGTCCTCCAGCTCTCTTCGGAAGTGCGTCAAGGCCCAATCAACTAGGAATCTCCATCGGGAGTTCGTTGGGGCGATCCACCCATTGCACCGAGGATTCTCCTTGGGGTATACCCCACCTCGACCCATGAAGTCGTTGCAGAAGGTCGGCAACTGGACAGGCTGGATCACCGAGCTATCTTCACTCGGGACATTACCCGGGCACAGCCCCCGAAACAGCGTCACAACGCCAGAGGGGCGACTGACAAACGACCCCTGGTCAGCTCCTTTAAGATGAAAGATCTTCCCAGGCTTCCCGTGAAGATCAGGAGTCAGCTTCCACAACATCTTCCTAGGATGCGTCGCATGGAAGAAAGCCGAGATAGGATAATCCCTCGGCATCGTCGGCAGATACAAGACCAAATTCCCGGCAGGGAAGACCCAAGGCTCCCTCTTGGGCTTCGTCTGGGACTGTTTATCGATCATATCCCCAAAGAGGAAAGCCGGCTTTATGTACTGCTCCCCGTCTACATGCGTCAAGGGTTCGCCATTGATCATGCTCAACAGCATTCGCTCACCCTGGGCCGATATCAGAAACTCCCTAGCCTCAGGATACTGGGGTCCAGAGATGGGAAAGGCCACATGGGACAGATCCTCCAGGTAGTTCGAGTGCAGCATCCCGGCAGCGGAGCCCATCACCTCAGCCAGCGGAGACTCACCCAAATCAACTGCAAAGGTGCAAGGAAAATAGGTCATTACAAATCCTGCACGAAGTGCGGACCAAAGTAACGACAGTCTGTGCTTTACGCCAAGATTGCGCAAATTTGGTCTCTATACGCCGGAAGCCTCCTCCGCAAGCGTAAAAATTCAAACTTTTACGACATACCCCAACTTTCGTTAGCCAGAGCTTTTACGCTCAGAACTACGAAAATATGGAGTTTTTACGCTGGCACATTAGAAATGTGGGTGTAAAAGATGAAAACATCTCCGTGCGTCATCTTCCTCAAAAGAGGCTATCAGCACAGAAGACGACCTAGCGCGGTCACGTTCAACGTGTGCGAAGAATTTTTCGTCGTTTGTCATCCCAAAAAGCTTTACCTCTAAAGCCGGGTGCACTGCTCATCGGCGGGACACTCCTCTCAGAAGGAGGTTCACCTTGCCCGACCAAAGAATCTCTCGCCGGTACCGAAGAACGAGAAGAGGAACCTACGCTCTTTCCCTTACCGGAGGAAGTTTGTTTCGATGCCATTTCTGAGGACTCGAAGTGCTCGGAGAAGGAACGAAGGAAAGCTCTCTTTCGCAGAAGGCAGATAAGAAGCTCTTTCCCTCAAAAGCTTGGGGTATATATACGGTCCGAGTCGACTCCTCGAATCCTCGGACGAACCCCTCGAGACCCCAACCGGATATCGCAATTAAGAATTAGTTATGATTGGATGCTACGTCAGCCCACTACCCTCGTAAAACGGACAGTCAGCGAATTCGAAAGGTTTTTTCGTGCAAGACGGTTCAGCGGGTTCTACGCTAAAGGAGCTTTCTACGCTCGACAGCAACAGATCTATGGTTTTACGCTCGCAAGCTGCAAGTCTATAGTTTTACACCCGGATGCCTTCGTGCTCGGTAGCTTTTATGCTCGAGAGGCCACAAACCTACGACTTTATGCTCAGCAGATACCAAATCGACGATCTCACGCTCGATGGCGCTCAGTTTACGCTCAGAAGCAACAGATCGGTAAAACCTCACGCTCGAAGAAATTTTCTTTTCAGGAGCTAAAAATCTACAGTTCTACGCTAAAGGAGCTTTTCTACGCTCGACAGCAACAGATCTACGGCTTCACATTCGACAGCCATAAGTCTACGGTTTATGCCCGGATGCCTTTGTGCTCGGTAGCTTTTATGCTCGAGAGACAACAAACCTACGACTTCACGCTCAGTAACCACAAGTCTACGATTTCACGCTCGATGGTGTTCTTACGCTCACAGGCAACAGATCTACAGTTCTGCGCTAAAGGAGCTTTTCTACGCTCGACAGCAACAGATCTACGGCTTCACGTTCGACAGC
Source organism: Iris macrosiphon (assembly GCA_036927795.1). Classification (NCBI taxonomy): domain Eukaryota; kingdom Viridiplantae; phylum Streptophyta; class Magnoliopsida; order Asparagales; family Iridaceae; genus Iris; species Iris macrosiphon. Next base: position 89,135 of record JAYESA010000801.1, read on the forward strand.
CACAAGTCTACGGTTTATGCCCGGATGCCTTTGTGCTCGGTAGCTTTTATGCTCGAGAGGCAACAAACCTACGACTTCACGCTCAGGAACCACAAGTCTATGATTTCACGCTCGATGGTGTTTTTACGCTCAGAGGCTACAGACTGATGATTTCACGCTCCACGACTTTCCGCATATCCGAACAGTCCCCAAGGCGGTCAATTGCAAAGAGTTCACACAGAAGATACTCATTCTTGACCCAGAGCATCCCAAGTATCCGAAGCATACAGAGTTCAAACATTGAGAAATTACTCTTCTCGGGTCCAAAATTGGAGGTTCATCCAGACTCCAGTCTGAACATCCCGTCTATCAAGGTGGCAACTCAACTTGACAACCAAAAACCCCGACCCTGTTCCAAGGGAGTTTTGAGAGATCATTCTTGAAGACGAAGTCTGAACAAGATCCTGCTCATCAGAGAAGCAACAATTCAGAATTCTACGCCGTCCCTTAGTCCTAGCAATAGGACAGTTCTAAATGTTCAAGAACGCTCAGCAGCATTCTATGGACTATTCAAGGCCTAATACTCTTTCTATCAGAGTCAGCGTAAATATTCAGACGTGTCGAAGCTGCACATATCTAGACTTCACAGCAACGTATGGCAAAGACGATCATATGAAGAAGAAAGACGACTTTATTTCAAAATCATGATTACATATGAGGGAAATCCTATCTACAAGGGTTTTTTCTCTACTTTTCATGGTTACATATGAGGGAAATCCCTTTTACAAAGGATTTCCTCATCATCGTCTGAAGATCGCCCAGAAGCTGTTCTGACAGATTCTCGTATGGGCTTCAATTCTTCATCCATCTTCTCCAGCAGTCAATCG
>JAYESA010000803.1:0-94415 GCA_036927795.1 Iris macrosiphon
GATACTAGGATGAGAGAGGATACTCAATCACAAATTTTTGAGAGATTCCTGGGACGACCCATTGAGAATCTTATTATAATTTCCAATTTAAATCTTTTCCTTGTTTTCGTCCGCTCTTGCTTGTTGTCATTGAACTTGATTCTTGTTGATCAGTTATTAAATTAAAATCTTGGTATCATTGTTGAGTTGAATCTTGTTGACCAGTTGTTAAATTTAATTCTTAGTATCGTTGTTGAGTTGATTTCATATCGAGATGAATTTTATGGGCTAAAATTTACGGTATCATCTGATGACATATATTGATGAGTACAATGAGAAAGGTAAAACGTCTACTTTGGTTATGGAACCTAGAGTTTATCGCAGCCATATTAGCTGTCGTAACGAGAACGTAGGAACCTGACTTGGATGTACATACTGTAGTTATAAAACTTAGAGTCTCTCGCAGCCATACCGGTTGGCGTGGCGAAAATTCTAGATGACATGATTATAGAGTTGCATACCTTAGTTACGGAACCTGTCGTTTATCGCATCTATGCTTGCTGGCGTGGCGAGGATTCTGAGTGTCATGATTTCTAATAGACGTGTATGATTATCAGATTGTATCTTAAAATGGTTCTTAAAGTATCATCTCAAGACTTATCTATTTCTGTTATTCCAGGACTTTGTTCTATCGCTTCTTTTCTTTACTAGCAGTAAGATACCTTCAGTCCTTATCCAGTTCCTTTTGAGCTTCTTTTCTTTGAGGATTCCTTGTTAGTATGATAATTAGTGACTTGCAATTTTGTTTGTGTCTTGTATTAGTGTTGACTGAGTGTGACTTGTGAGTTTGTAAGTGTTTCTTAGTTGGATATGTGAGCAGTAGGCATTAATCTAGAGATACCCATAGCATAGTACCTTGTAGCAATAGTTCTATGATAGGTGTTATTATAATTAGTATTGGTATTATAGAAAGAGGAGTAAGAGTATCAGTGAAGGTTCCAAGAGTAAGTATCAGAGCCAACATACCCGTTCTGGATAGTCATGAATTTATGTAGCTGGATAATCCATGTAAACAATTTAGTATTGAGGAAATTGTATTGAAAGTTAATGGAGCATGATATTCAATTTGATGGTTGATACTTGGGTATATCAAGAGTAAAGGAGTGCATATGCATAAAGGAAATTAACGAGTGTGCCATAGTAGGAGGATACCTATAAGTGTATAAGAAAGTGTGAGAGAATAAGAATGCATTATGCTAAGTAGTGAGACTTGTGTTACAGATAAAAGTAGGGCCTTGATAGGTTATTTGATCTGAGTGTACCGATATAGGAATAATGATGGAGGTACCACCTGATATTGAGGCAAGTGATGTGTTGGAAGCAATAGATGAAGGAGTGTCAAAAAAAAAAAAATTGTGCAGGGTGGGTGATAAGTATCAGAAAACAAAAGTTCATGAAAGTGGAAACATGAGTATTAGAAAATTCCAATGGCGTATCATGGGTTGAGAAATATCAAGATGGATCATGCAAGCTATGAAGTGTATCGCAGACTAGTATAACAGTGTAAACCCCCCTTCCTAAAAATCATATATACCCTTTTATTTATTAATTATTAATTTAAATTGTAGTAATTAGGGCTAAATAAGAGAAATAGATTTTTAATAATTTTTATATTAGGTGTTCGGGCACTTAGAGGACTTATGGGACCATCAGGAATTTTTCGGAATTTATTTCATGTAGGAGACCCCTTGAGCAGTTGCTAGCCTAACGGTGTGCATTATTCTAATCTATAAATTTCCTTATGTATATATATATATATATATATATATATATATATATATATATATATACAAATATATATATGTATATATATATATATTTAAAAAGAAAGGAAAAGAAAAGAAAAGAAAAGAAATGAATCATATAATAATAATTAATAAAGTAATAATAATATACTATACTTCTTAAAGCAAACTACACTAGAAGCACAGCCAACACAGCCAACTAGCATGCAAGCAAAACCAAACCACTTGGAATTCCATTCCACGACCAGACACAGCGCCCTTCCTTTTTTTTTTCTTTTCCCACGCAGACCCGCTTTCTATTCCTATTCCTATTTATATATATATATATATTATTTCATAAAACCCTAACCTAAAATCTCCAGACCCTCCTCTTCTCATCTAGAGCAGCCACCGCAGCCAGAGAACCCCGTCAGGCCGTCCAAACCATCCCGACGACCCCGACCTCGTGCACTGCAGATTCCCACACGAGGCACCTTCGCTCCGGAGTTGCTTCCCGTCGACTCGCTCAACCAAACGCCGTTCCGTCTTCACCGGTATGCTCACCCCTTAACCCTCTTCCATATTTGTATAATAGAAGACCTCGAACAACGTGTACCCATAGGCGAAAACAACGTCCAAGTTGGCGCGAGCAGACCGAATTCTGGGATCGCAGAAAACTGCGGTGACCACCCATGTTGCCGAGTTCGTATCTCCCACCACAGAGATCCGAATTCGGTGATTCTTTTTGGTATGTGTAGAACACTTGACCTAGTTTATTTTCTGTTAAATAACCCTAGATTATTAGCTGCTGTGGACAGAATTAAATTCGTCACAAAATCCCGTGAACCCACATTTTCCAGAATTTAAAAGTTGTGAAACGGAGCGCGCCCCGCCAAACGGGACCGCCCCGCCATGTACCAAGTGTACCGAACGGTGCACGCAGCGTAACCGGACACGTAAAAATTTGTGGGAACTGATTCGGACGCGTGTGCGCGCCGGAATCAGGCCGTATCCGCGGACACACCCCGTGTCGCAACTTTCGTGGAACTCGTGCGTATTTTGTGCACGCTTGTCAGATTACGACGAAACTTGCGCCACTGGACTCGTGGTAACGTGCTGGTCCTGTGACCCAATTTTTACGCAATTCTGAGACGGTTGACCAAATCGCCAATTGGCGGGTCCCACAGTTGACTTTTTGGACAAAATTGTGTTCGGTTCATCGGAATCCATATTTGGACATACCGTTGGGTTCGTATTGACATCTAGAGTTGTTTGACCTATAGTTTGCCCCATTTAGAGACTGTTACCCTCGGCACGCTTTTCGGTGCAAAGTGGGCCACACGTGGACCCCACTTTTATCCGAAATTACCGTTTTGTCCCTGTGTCCAAATTGGACGAAAGGGATGTACTTTTTAGCTATTTTGCTCATTCCGGAAACGTTGGTGATATCTATTTCAGCATCCGGAGACGTTTGTTCGGAGGCCTTAGTTCCAAGTTCCGTGTCCTTGACATTTGGGCGCGTACACTTTACAGATTTCTTGCCATGCAAGTATACCTTGCCATTGTACTGTATTTACATTCCATATGATGCATGCATGTTTAATTCTGTTTATTTAGTTCATTTATTTTAACTGGTATATAAACTGCGCGTCCAAGGAAACTTGGGTGCAACGACGGTGTCGTCGTACTATGTTTTTATTTATGTATATGCATTGGACCTACTTTATGAGACTACCCCATCTTCATGAGGCATTTGTGTTTCATTGGCCATGACACTATTCTTACACTAGTGTGAGTCACATGTAGGACACGGACTTGCGTACTCGGCTGGCCACTGGTACGTATAGGTCGTACGACGGATAGGGATAACTGCCAATAAAAACTTTGCATGCTAGTAGACCTGGCAGTTATTAGAGGTTTATCGTGTCATGGACATGACATGCTTAGAGCATTGGGTGGGGAGAACAACAAGTACCGCATTTGAGCTCCTTTGTACTTTTTCTATTGTGCGCCCGGATTCTCCGCCGGAGATACGGGTGGTGATGACCACTATATATTATATTATTATCAGGCGGGCCTCCGGCGTTCGAAAGTCGTCGTGCCTTTTTAGGCTCCTGGATCTCCAATAGAGAACCATGCCAAATCCCAGATTTTCAGCCAGATAGCTCACTTGTGGGGAAATGTGTTCTTAACTGCATTCACTTAGACGGTTAGGCGACCCCAATGGATGTTTATATTTCAGTACTTTATTGGCATATTTATATGTATCTTATTACGTCCCTCTGAGGACCTGGTCCCTTTCCAGATATAGATGAGCAGGAGTACCCGCAGGAGTATGGACCTGGACCTGACGCTACCTATCAGTCTGAGGCGATCTTACCTTCTGATTATATGTGATTCATTGCAGCTGTTTAGAGATTCTAGTTGCTATTCTTTTTCGAGACATTTATTCTTATATTAGAGTTTATTCTCTTCTCGCTTTAGTAGTTTATTATAGTCGATTTGCAGTGGATTATTTTCCATCCGACTATCATACTTTGAGATTTTTATTTGAGACTGCTTCTTTGATATTCAGTTATTGATTTCCATTTATCTATTATTTGTGCTGTGGATGAGATATAGATTGCGTGTGACTTGTTGTGACAGTATATTACCACTGTGGATTGGATATTCATGTACAGCGTACGTGTGTATATGGTTTCCATATATTGGAGTTCGTATACATACGGCTGGCGTGTTACGTATTCCTAGTCCTACGTATTTTGGGACTGGGGCGTGACATGTTTTTAGTGGTGGCCCATGCAGGTCGAGAATATATTATCTCGGTTACGTAATTGTACCGAACAAGCCTGCATATAGGAATAGAGTATAAGGATCTCATCCACGCTTGACTGAAACTCATCCTTCCTATTTAATACTTGCATCCTGTTTGATTTCTTTACTTTTTCTAATCGTTTCGTACATTACCTGCAGAGAGATGGATTTGCAAAATGGTTGTACTGCCGCCAATGGCAACACAACTTCTGGAGTCAATGGTCAGACTCAAGGAGGGACCCCAACGATTCCTAGGCTTCCGGGACCAGATGGACAGACTCACACTCCAGTTCCATCTGATCTTCCCGCTTCACCTATTGGGAACCTTCCAGCTCTTCCAGTACCGCAAGATGGCGAAGCGCAGATGTTCCAATTCTTTCAGATGATGATACAGGAACAGAGGTAGCAGGCAGCCGAGCAGAGGCAAGAATTTTTGGCAGCACTGGAGAGGATAGCTGCACAAGCTACTGTACCAGCCCAAGCACTAGCTCCAGTACCTCGAGCTAGGGTTGGATCAGTAAAGGATTTTGTTCAGATGGGTCCAAGGCAGTACAAGGGTACTGAGAGCCCGGAGGAGACTACCAACTGGATCACTCACACACAGAAGCTACTGGAGGCATCGCAGTTACCTACGGACCTATGGATGACGGGTGTACGGACGCTTCTAGAGGGTAATGCTCATCACTGGTGGGAATCCATGGAGCTCCAGTTGGGTACTTACCAGACTTGGGAGCAGTTCTTGGAGTGCTTTGAGGGAAAGTACTTCCCGGACACCGTCAGGGACACCTTGTATGATCATTTTCTTCACTTGGAGCAGGGGAACCGAACAGTGGACGAGTATGATGCCGAGTTTAGTCGACTCAGCAAATATGGCGCTGCTTTGATACCAAATGACTTGGCTAAGGCTAAGAGGTTTCATCGAGGACTGACCCAGGAGCTACAACATTATACAAGCTCGCAGTCCCGAGTCTCTTACGCTGAACTACTGACAGAGGCCAGATTTCAGGAAACCATTAGCAGAGGAAAGGGAGGTCAGCTGAGGACACAACAAAGATCAGCAAGGATACAGCAGGGACCGGCAAGGACACAACAGGGAGGACCTATCAGACGTCCCTTGGCACAACAGCATCAGCAACACCGAGCAGCACCGTACCAGAATCTGGGGAAGCCCTATTGCAGTTATTATGGGAGGAACGGACATATTTCGAGAGATTTTCGGACTTGCTTGGGTCAGTGTATGAGGTGTGGCTCCGGACAGCACATGGTGAGAGACTGCCCAATACAGGCATCGACACTACCACCGCCAGCACAGAGACTAGCGCTTCCAGCACCGAAGGCAGCCCAACAGATGACCGGACCGGGAGCACCTCGACCCCCAGCAGCAGGAGGATTTCAGAGAGGACCACCGCTACCTACTCAGGAGGAGCAGTATATAAGGACTGTACATGGACAACCGCAGAGGAACGGGCGAGCTTTTGCATTGGAGGTAGATGACATGGATCATGAGGTGGATGTCATAGCAGGTATTACCCTTGCTTTTACTTTTCCTACTGTGACATTATTTGATACGGGAGCCACCCACTCATTCATATCATCTAGTTTTATTGCCAAACACAACATTGCTTCTACACCATTATCTAGTTGTGTTAGAATTCTTACCGGAGGAGGAGTTGTACCAGTTAGTCGAGTTTGTAGATCGGGCCCTATAGTGATACGTGGCAGAGAGATGAATGCCCAACTCTTAGTCCTTCCTATGACATCTTTTGATATTGTGCTTGGAATGGACTGGCTAAGCAAGAACCACGCTTTCTTCGATTGCTTTGGAGGAAGCATTCTTTTTAAGGTACCAGGCCAACCTGAACTTGAGTTTGCCCGAGGATCCACAGAAATCCATGATGGTATGCAGCTCGCAATGGACGATGTTGTCTATCATCCTATTATTTCAGAATTTTAAGACGTCTTTCCAGAGGATTTGCCAGGACTACCCCCAGACAGAGACGTAGAGTTTTCAATTGAACTAGTACCCGGAGCAGCACCTATAGCATCGCATGTTTACAGACTGGCGAAGAAGGAGATGGACGAGCTGAAGGCACAGTTAAAAGAGCTAGAGGAGAAAGGTTTCATCCGACCGAGTGCATCACCCTAGGGAGCACCAGTGTTGTTTGTACCCAAGAAGGATGGGTCAGTGCGTATGTGCATTGACTACAGAGCCTTGAATGCAGTGACAGTGAAGAACAACTATCCATTGCCACGCATTGATGACCTGTTTGATCAACTCAGTGGAGCTAAGGTATTCTCGAAGATAGATTTAAGATCGGGATATCACCAAGTGAAGGTACGGAAGCAGGACATTCCGAAGACCGCATTCAGAACAAGATATGGACACTACGAGTTTTTGGTCATGCCATTTGGATTGACCAATGCTCCAGCGATCTTCATGGACTTGACGAATCGAGTCTTCCACCAGTACTTGGACCAGTTCGTGGTCGTCTTCATAGATGATATACTTGTCTATTCGAAGAGCCACGAGGAGCACGAGGAGCATCTGCGGATTGTTCTAGAGACTTTGAGGAGAAAGCAGTTATATGCTAAGCTCAGCAAATGTGAGTTCTTCTTGGACAGAGTTTCATTTCTTGGACATGTTGTTACAGGAGATGGTATTTCTGTTGATCCAGAGAAGATCTCAGCAGTTGAGACATGGCCTGTTCCTAAATCAGCAGCAGAGGTGAGGAGTTTCCTTGGACTTGCGGGATATTACCGACGGTTCATGGAAAACTTCTCAAGGATAGCGGCACCTATGACTCGTTTGACTTGTAAGGACCAAGAATTTATATGGACCGACGAGTGTCAAGCCGTCTTTGAAGAGTTGAAGAAGCGACTGACTACAGCACCAGTATTGACGATTCCGTCAGGATCAAGAGGTTATGTGATCTACAGTGATGCATCAGGAAAAGGCTTAGGATGCGTATTGATGCAGCATGGCAAGGTGATTGCATATGCATCTAGGCAGTTACGAGTACATAAGAAGAATTATCCGACTCATGACTTGGAACTTGCAGCCGTTGTATTTGCTCTGAAGCTATGGAGACATTACTTATATGGGGAACGAGTGGAGATCTATACAGACCACAAAAGCCTCAAGTACGTCTTCACGCAGAAGGAGTTAAATATGAGGCAACGTCGATGGCTCGAGTTGATGAAAGATTTTGAGATAGAGCTACATTATCATCCAGGCAAGGCTAACGTTGTAGCAGACGCGTTAAGCCGGAAGCCAGCAGCTTACTTCCTGACAGCACAGAGAGAACTATTGGAGGACTTGCAAGAGCTTGGCATTGAAGTGATACTACCCGGAGCAGATGGGACACTAGCCAACTTGCAAGTACAATCATCATTGGTAGAGAGGATTAAGGCAGCCTTGCCTACAGACGCCAGATTCCGGAGACTAAAGGAAAGGACAGAGGCCGGAGAGCAGACATGATTGCGCATTCATGAGGATGGGACATTACGATGTGGTGATCGTCTTTATGTTCCAAATGGAGAGATTCGACAGGAGCTGATGACAGAGGATCATAGTTCGATTTATTCTATTCATCCTGGAGGCACCAAAATGTATCGCGACTTACGACAGCACTTTTGGTGGCATGTAATGAAGAGAGAGATAGCTCGCTTTGTAGCTAAATGTCTGGTATGTCAACAAGTGAAGGCGGAGCACCAGAGGATGGCAGGATTATTGCAACCACTTCCGATTCTAGAGTGGAAGTGGGAGCACATCACTATGGACTTCGTCACGGGTTTTCCCAAGAGTCCAAGTGGGAGAGATGCAGTATGGGTAATAGTGGACCGACTCACCAAGTCAGCCCATTTTATACCTTTTAGAGTGGGTCAGTCTACAGAAGCTTTAGCTGACTTATATATGAGGCAGATCGTGAGATTTCACGGCATACCAGTCAGCATTGTATCGGACAGAGATTCGCGCTTCACATCGCACTTTTGGAGGAGCATGCAAGAGAGTCTTGGTACTCATCTGAAGTTCAGTACATCTTACCACCCGCAGACAGATGGGCAGTCGGAGCGTACTATTCAGACCTTGGAGGATATGTTGAGGGCTTGAATGTTAGACTTCGGAGGATCATGGGAGGACCACCTACATCTTATAGAGTTTTCTTACAATAATAGCTATCAAGCGAGTATTCAGATGGCTCCGTTTGAAGCATTGTATGGAAGAAAATGTAGGTCTCCTGTGTGTTGGAGTGACGTAGGAGAATGTCAGATTCTGGGACCCGAGTTGGTGGTCAACACCGTAGAGACAGTCAAGAAGATTCAGGGACACTTGCGAGCAGCGCAAGACAGGCAGAAGCAGTGGGCAGACCTCCACCGTCGTCCCTTGGAGTTCAAAGAGGGCGATTACGTCTTCTTGAGGATATCACCGACCAGAGGCACCATCCGATTCGGAGGGCGCGGCAAGTTGAGTCCAAGGTATATTGGACCATTTGACGTGCTCGAGAGAGTTGGAGAGGTGGCATATCGACTTGCGCTACCACCTTCACTGAGGGAGTACATGACGTATTCCATGTGTCGCAGCTCAGGCGATATGTGGCAGACAGCAGTCATGTTCTTGACCATTCAGAGATCACCATTGGGCCGAGCTTGTCATACCAAGAGCAACCCGTGGGAATCCTTGATCGTCGAGAGAAAGTGTTGAGGAACCAGTCTATTCCCTTGGTTCGCGTAGCATGGAGGCATGGCGCGCTAGGAGAATCAACTTGGGAGCGCGAGGACGACATGCGCAAGCGTTTTCCGAACCTATTCACAGACCAAGGTATGAATTTACATTGTTAATTTATATCTTATACCATCCTTGCATTCTATCGTGGCTTAATTTTAATTTCGAGGACGAAATTTTTACAAGTTGGGTAGAATGTAAAACCCCCTTCCTAAAAATCGTATATACCCTTTTATTTATTAATTATTAATTTAAATTGTAGTAATTAGGGCTAAATAGGAGAAATATATTTTTAATAATTTTTATTTTAGGTGTTCGGGCACTTAGAGGACTTATGGGACCATCAGGAATTTTTCAGAATTTATTTCATGTAGGAGACCCCTTGAGCAGTTGTTAGCCTAACGGTGTGCATTATTCTAATCTATAAATTTCCTTATGTATATATATATATATATATATATATATATATATATATATATACAAATATATATATGTATATATATATATTTAAAAAGAAAGGAAAAGAAAAGAAATTAATCATATAATAATAATTAATAAAGTAATAATAATATACTATACTTCTTAAAGCAAACTACACTAGAAGCACAGCCAAAACAGCCAACTAGCATGCAAGCAAAACCAAACCACTTGGAATTCCATTCCACGACCAGACACAGCGCCCTTCCTTTTTTTTTCTTTTCCCACGCAGACCCGCTTTCTATTCCTATTCCTATTTCTATTTATATATATATATATATATATATATATATATATTATTTCATAAAACCCTAACCTAAAATCTCCAGACCCTCCTCTTCTCATCTAGAGCCGCCACCGCAGCCAGAGAACCCCGTCAGGCCGTCCAAACCATCCCGACGACCCCGACCTCGCGCACTGCAGATTCCCACACGAGGCACCTTCGCTCCGGAGTTGCTTCCCGTCGACTCGCTCAACCAAACGCCGTTCCGTCTTCACCGGTATGCTCACCCCTTAACCCTCTTCCATATTTGTATAATAGCAGACCTCGAACAACGTGTACCCATAGGCAAAAACAGCATCCAAGTTGGCACGAGCAGACCGAATTCTGGGATCGCAGAAAACTGCGGTGACCACCCATGTTGCCGAGTTCGTATCTCCCACCACAGAGATCCGAATTCGGTGATTCTTTTTGGTATGTGTAGAACACTTGACCTAGTTTATTTTCTGTTAAATAACCCTAAATTATTATCTGCTGTGGACAGAATTAAATTCGTCACAAAATCCCGCGAACCCATATTTTCCAGAATTTAAAAGTTGTGAAACGGAGCGCGCCCCGCCAAACGGGACCGCCCCGCCGTGTACCAAGTGTAACGAACGGTGCACGCAGCGTAACCGGACACGTAAAAATTCGTGAGAACTGATTCGGACGCGTGTGCGCGCCGGAATCAGGCCGTATCCGCGGACACACCCCGTGTCGCAATTTTCGTGGAACTCGTGCGTATTTTGTGCACGCTTGTCAGATTGCGACGAAACTTGCGCCACTGAACTCGTGGTAACGCGCTGGTCCTGTGACCCAATTTTCACGCAATTCTGAGACGGTTGACCAAATCGCCAATTGGCGGGCCCCATAATTGACTTTTTGGACAAAATTGTGTTCGGCTCATCGGAATTCACATTTGGACATACCGTTGGGTTCGTATTGACATCTAGAGTTGTTTGATCTATAGTTTGCCCCATTTAGAGACTGTTACCCTCGGCACACTTTTCGGTGCAAAGTGGGCCACACGTGGACCCCACTTTTACCCGAAATTACCGTTTTGCCCCTGTGTCCAAATTGGACGAAAGGGATGTGCTTTTTAGCTATTTTGCTCATTCCGGAAACGTTGGTGATGTCTATTTCAGCATCCAGAGACGTTTGTTCGGAGGCCTTAGTTCCAGGTTCCGTGTCCTTGACATTTGGGCGCGTACACTTTACAGATTTCTTGCCAGGCAAGTATACCTTGCCATTGTACTGTATTTACATTCCATATGATGCATGCATGTTTAATTCTGTTTATTTAGTTCATTTATTTTAACTGCTATATAAACTGCGCGTCCAAGGAAACTTGGGTGCAACGACGGTGTCGTCGTACTATGTTTTTATTTATGTATATGCATTGGACCTACTTTATGAGACTACCCCATCTTCATGAGGCATTTGTGTTTCATTGGACATGACACTATTCTTACACGAGTGTGAGTCACATGTAGGACACGGACTTGCGTACTCGTGGCCACTGGTACGTATAGGTCGTGCGACGGATAGGGATAACTGCCAATAGAAACTTTGCATGCTAGTAGGACTGGCAGTTATTAGAGGTTTATCGTGTCATGGACATGACATGCTTAGAGCATTAGGTGGGGAGAACAACAAGTACCGCATTTGAGCTCCTTTGCACTTTTTCTATTGTGCGCCCGGATTCTCCGCCGGAGATACGTGTGGTGATGACCACTATATATTATATTATTATCAGACGGGCCTCCGTCGTTCAAAAGTTGTCGTGCCTTTTTAGGCCCCTGGATCTCCAATAGAGAACCATGCCAAATCCCAGATTTTCAGCCAGATAGCTCACTTGTGGGGAAATGTGTTCTTAACTGCATTCACTTAGACGGTTAGGCGACCCCAATGGATGTTTATATTTTAGTACTTTATTGGCATGTTTATATGTATCTTGTTACGTCCCTCTGAGGACCTGGTCCCTTTCCAGATATAGATGAGCAGGAGTACCCGCAGGAGTATGGACCTGGACCTGACGCTACCTATCAGTCTGAGGCGATCTTACCTTCTGATTATATGTGATTCATTGCAGTTGTTTAGAGATTCTAGTTGCTATTCTTTTTCGAGACATTTATTCTTATATTAGAGTTTATTCTCTTCTCTCTTTAGTAGTTTATTATAGTCGATTTGCTGTGGATTTGTTTCCATCCGACTATCATACTTTGAGATTTCTATTTGAGACTGCTTCTTTGATATTCAGTTATTGATTTCCATTTATCTATTATTTGTGCTGTGGATGAGATATAGATTGCGTGTGACTTGTTGTGACAGTATATTACCACTGTGGATTGGATATTTATGTACAGCGTACGTGTGTATATGGTTTCCATATATTGGAGTTCGTATACATACGGCTGGCGTATTACGTATTCCTAGTCCTACGTATTTTGGGACTGGGGCGTGACAAACAGGCTGTAAAAGATTTAAGAGAAGATACGTATACAAATCGAGATGTGGAACCATATGCCTGCCTTTGAGAGTGAAGTGAAACATGGGTGTTATAACTAGTGCGAATAATAGTGAGTTCTAATAAGTGTGATGAAGTGACCTAATGATGGAGTTAGTGTTACCATACCAATAGTGCTAGTGATTCTATATCAAGGATTTGTTGAGCAAGGTACTAATAACAGTAAGTACTTCGTGTGATGATAATTAGATTTGGTGTATCAATTAATATAGATTAAAAACCATTGGAGAAAATACATGTGATGATAACTTTGATTATTGGAAGTAATATTACAAGTAATCCGGGCAGTGCAAATTTCAGTACACAGTTAAGAGTTGTAGACAATTGGTGTATTTGAGTGCACCTTGAGTATTAGAAACTGTGAGTGTTTATATGTATACTTGTGGAGTTAAATTTATAATTTGAAGAGTGGAAATAAATTTCAATTTTTAAAGAATTTTGAGGAGTTGAGATTTTATGTTATTAAATTTTTGAGTATTCAAATTCAATTCAATAAACGTAGTCAAAGCTATAAAGATTTTTGGAAGTGATTAAAATTTTATTTCGATATTGAATATTTGACTTTTGAGGAAGGTATATGCATTTTATTTTAAATTGTTCAAGAAGTTAAATTTTGATAATTTTATTTTCAGGATTAAATTTTATGGTGGGTAAGAAATGTATAACAGTGTATGAGTGGTTGATGTGCATGTGTAAGGATATATTGGCTTGAGAATGCTTGAGATGGCACTACAAACAGACTTGGGTGTCCATCTAGAGTTGTATTAGAATGAGAAGTACTTAGTATGGTGTGTTGCACTTGGTGTGCACTTGAGTAATAAGAACAACTAGTATGAACAATTGTAGTAAGTAAGAGAGCTAGCAGTGAGTGTGCTTGTAGTAGAAACAGTGGTACCTAAAGGGATACATGTATCAAACTTTAGATGCACCATTTGACCGATGATTATATTAAGAGGTCCTTGGAATCATATTTTGGTATTAAATAGACAGATGTGTGTAATGTGGATGTATCCATGGATATCTTGTGGACTAGTGATTTGTTGCTATGGGTATCAGTGTATAGGGACAGGAAATTGTGAATAAATATGCCAGAGTTAAGTGTATGATAGAGGTTGTAGATGTCCGAGTAATGGGTTAGAAGGCTATGTACTGTTCTTTCCTTCTGTTCTTTTTCTTCTATTGGATTAATTAATTTTGTAGTACCATAGCTTGCCTCAATGTTTCTCTTGCTAGAATGCAGTTAGTAGTACCCCTCGACAGAGACCATAATACCATGACAAAAAAGACTATGACCATGCATGTTTCATCTAGATTGCATATTTTATCTAGAATACGTGTTGTATTGCGTGTTGTATGACTATAGGTAGGATTATCTTAGACTTTGATTGTTGAGAGTTGACCGTAGTGAAAGAATTAATGAAAATGTTATGATTTGACAAAGAGAGACAAGGTGCCTTAAATTTCGAGGATAAAATATTAATTTAAATAAAGAGTGAGAATTAATATGGCGAAATTGACGATTTGTTAAATCATAAATTTTATGAAGATTGTGGTATGATTGAATGTCACTAACATTGAGGAAATTAAGGAGATTATCATTATATTTATTGGCCTGCAAGTTATGAACTTATATTGAATGTGGTATTAAAAATTTCATAACTATTACATTGTTTGTTTTTGTGTGGAAAAAGAAATCGAGGATTGAGATCACTAATGGGTTAGTGTTCGATTTTAAAATTTGGTATGAGGATTTAAATTTTATAAATATGCATTGACTGGACTTCAATTAAAGGATTGGATATTAAATTTTGTATTTAGTGATTTACTCAAAATTTGAGGAATAAGATGATTAATGGGTTAGTGTTTGAATACAAACTTTTTGGATGAGATTTTTTTTTAATTTTATAAATGTGCATTGTTTGGATTTAAAATTAGAGGATTGGATATTAAATTTTGGGTATTTAATTACTAACATCAAATTTTGAGGAGATTATGATACGAATGGAATTCAATTTTTAAATTTGAGGATTTTTCAGAAATATGGTATCTGTAGAATTATGAAAGTTTGTGAAATAACAATGTGGGATTACTTCATGATTATGGGGTTCGATAAATTTGAGTTTTGATGGAAAATAAAATAATAAATAAATACGACTGTTGAGGATCTTAAATTTCGAGGACGAAATTCTTTTAAGGAGGGTAGACTTGTCACCCCCACATTTTAAATTAGGGGTATTTTTGTCTTTTTATATTTTAATGTATTAATATTGCATGATGTGTGTATAGATATATATATTATGTGAAATAGTATTCATTAATGCATGAACTAGTAGACTAGACCTAGAAGCCCACTAGATGAACACCTGACCGAATTACAGGATTATGTATTTAATTTGTTTTATTTAAAATTTAATTATTTGAGGTAGTAATTAATTACCGTAATTTTATTAATTGTTGCGCCTTACCGTTGCTTCGATATTTGGAGCCCTACCCTAGCTTTTACCTTACAACAAATTTCACAACCTTGTCCTAGACGTGCCCGCCTTCCATTCTGACCTTTGTGTAACTCGTAATTATGCTCTCTTGTGCTTCATTTTAGCCGCACAATATTCGTCGCGGACGTTTATTTAATTTCTAAATAAAATCCAACTTTGTATCATTGTGCGTTCCAATCAAAATTGGAGACAATCTCGACCCATTTTCGTGCAATCCAAATTAGGACAATATTCTGTTCTGAGTCTTCTTCACTAATGATATTTGTGTCCCAACTTAATTTTAGCACCATGTATTTCTAATTAATTTTAGAACATCGCTCACATTTATTTCTAATTAAATTGGGGATACCAACTTTGACTAATCCAATTTTAACCCAATTTAATCCAAATACCCTATTAATTAAGCCCATACAAAACACACAACACCCCTCACCCTACAAAACACCAAACACCAAATCGCCCACCAATTTTTCATCATTTCATGCGTCTGTGCAAATATCCAAATTTAAGGGGGCTCATTTGCAAATGTTGCATTAGGTGTCAACACCCCATTGGTTCAAACCAAATGGAGAAGCCCTAATATTTGACTAGTCAACCCAACCCTCTCCTTGCATGAATGATTTCCTCATGTCAAATCTGAGCCACCCATTCAAACTGGGGCTCATCATCACCACACACCTCCCATCACATCTCCTATAAGATGTCTCCTCAATGCACTCTTCCCAAGCATGCCCTAATCCCCAAACCTAGGAAACAACCCCCACCTCTCTCTCTCCTCACTCCTCCCTCAACCGTAGCCTCCTTCTTAAATTTTCCATTTCTTCCCTTCTTCTTCTTCTTCTTCTTCTTCTTCTTCTTCTCCTCCTTTTTAAAAAAGAGAGGGAAAAGAAAACCTCCACCATTACCATTACCCAGTCACCTCTTCCCAGCGTTCACCGGGCCAAACTTCGGTCACTGTTCACCCGGCCAAGCTCCTCAGCATCTCTCTCCACCATCTCCTTCCCTCACATCCCGCCGGAGCCGACGCTGCTGCAACCCGCTCCTCCTCCGTCGACCACCCCTACACAGTGCTCTCCCTCCGCCATCACCAGTACAACCCACCCCGGTGAGCCATTTCCCCCACGAGCCACCACGAACACCATTAACTCAGTCGACCTCGACCAAAGCCCAGCACACCGGAGCCGCCTGAAGCCCCGGCCACTCCTCCTCCCCCGGCGATCCCGCAGCTTCCTCCCCCCGGCCACTTCACCGGCATCACCACCATACTCCTCCTGCACTCGATTCTTCCCCGTACCACCATCTCCCTCCGACCTCCGCCGCCTCACCCGTCCGACCCGAGCCCCCTCGTTGTACCACCCCGTTCACCTCAACTCCGGCAGATAATCGAGCCCACTCCTTCTTCCCCGACCCCGCTCCAACTCCGGCCAGCCAACCTCCCTACACCCGGTCGAGCATCCACCCCACGTCGAGCCAGCCACCTGCTGTAACCCGATCACCACCACCGTCGTCACCGTGATCTCCTCCACTGCTCTTCCCTCCTCCGGCCATTAACTCTGGCTACCATCGCTGCTTCCACCACCCTACACCAGCACCACCACCCTCTGCCTCCTCCTTCTTGACCACCCCATGCCACCATTACACCACCACCCGATCCACCACCACTCCACCAGTGCCACTCTACCACCACCCGTACCACCGGCATTACCACCCCGGCACCACCAGCCCCCTCCACCTTCGTCACCTTCGTCACCTTCGTCTTCGTCGTCGTCGTGGATACCGACGTCATCCCCGTCGTCGTCGTGCACGCACGCAGGTTCGGTTCTCCCCCTCGCGTACACGTACGCGTGTACGTATGTATATATGTATGTATGTAGTATATGTAGGATTCGTATATATACGCATATACATGTATATAGTATATTTCTCTATTAGTATATATGTATTCAACATATATATTAGTATATACGTATTCATAATATATGTTAGTATGTATTTTGGTATATATATATATATATATATATATATATATATATATATATATATATATATATACATATATATATATATATGTAGCATATGTATATGCTAGTATGTATGTATTGATATATATATATATATGTATACATATATATACAAGTATATAGTATATGTATATTTTCACTGGAATATGTATATATATATATATATATGTTCAGTATACGTATTCTTTCGTATACATAAATATTGGTTGTTGTATATATATATAAATGTGGTATGTATATTTTTAAACATATACATACATATATATATATATATATATATATATATATATATATATATATATATATATATATATATATATATATATATATATATATATAGTAAATAATTCTATTAGTGTATATACACTTATACATATTTTTGTATATAATTATTGGTATACACATATATATGTATTATATTTAATTAATGATATATGCTAATTGATAATATGTATAATTATGAATGTATTAGGCGACCCGAGTGTAATTACGGATACCCCGTATTTACATGGACCTGTAACCCTGTTAATTATTAGAAGGCTGCCATATGTACACTCACGTATTGGCGAGACCCGTATCACCGACTGTCTGAATTTACAGTAATTACAGACACGACACCCGCGCAATTAGACGCACACTTGACCCTAGTTGACCAGTGTAATACCTAGCGTAGCCCCTGAGTCCAGTATATTTATAATTGTGTGTTAGTGTAATGTCTGATGCAATGTTGTATTGTTTAATGATGTCTATAAAATTATTGGATTGTTCAGACGAGACTTCGGAAATCAGATTATTGGTATTGCCAGCAGCAGGACCCTAGGCGAGTACATTCTTTGACAATTTCCATTATGTTGATTATCTCTATAACTCTTGTTGTATAGCGTACATGACTCTGACACTGTTATTTATACGAGTTGGCATCATTGAGACCCGTCACGAGGAGTCGTTATTGGAATCCATCGTGCTAGCTGGGGAAAATGGTGAAATATTAGTAGCTTGTGTGATCATACCCAACTTTACATGCATCATAGCTCACCCATACCTCACGTCGATGCAGCCTGACCATTACATGCCTCATCGCTGTTACATGTGGTTAGCCTGACTATTACTCGCATCATAGCTATCCGGATGGTTAGCCTGACCTCAAGGATGATCGCTAACCAATGTAATGAGTCTTATTAGTCCCAAGCCGATCACATGATATGCTGATGTTTTACACACTTAGTTAGATGATTCTTGACATGTATCTCTAGTATATTGATCTAGCATTCCCACATATTTTAATTATTGTTCTTGTAGACACTTACATACCAGTTCATTGTCCTTGCGTGTACTTGTATTCTATTCATTGCTAGATGTATATTGATGATGATGGTCCAGTATTTCTTCATTCCAGCATTTTCTTATTCCAGTATTTCTCATTGCCAGTTTTCATATCTGTCTTATATTTCTTTACACTGTGTTATAGTTTTTGTCAATATATGTGGAACTGCTGTTAGAGGTATATTTCGTTCCAATCCTGACTGAATATTTTTTCCAGACTGTGACATAGAGGACTTGTTCCGACATACTTGGAGACTTGGATGTTTTGGATTGCAGGTTAGACTATTTATTGTTGTTTAGACTTTTCTTGTTTTTTATTGTTTGCTTCGATATCTCATCGTGCTCTAGTTTATGTGATTGAGTATATTCCGTATTATATTGTGATATCTGTGCCTCCTTATGGAGTTGGACATTCATGTGAGATTGATTAGATAGTTACATGACCTAGACAACGTTCTACCGCCGATGCTGCGGCATAGGCTGGACGTACCCATGCTCTCGTGCCCCTATACCGGGTGCGGGTCGTGACATTTTGGCTGGATCATATATCCTTTCTTAGGCACATTATTTATGGAGCAGTAGTGTCAGTTGATCCCAAGAAGGTAGATGCAGTAGAGAAGTTGCCAGTTTCGAAGACAGTGTCGGAGGTGCGTAGTTTCCTTGGCTTGGAAGGATACTACAGAAAATTATGTCAGACTTTACTAAGATATCGGCACCTTTGACTCGGTTAACATACAAGAATGTTAAATTTGTGTGGTCAACAGAGTGCCAGATAGCCTTTGAAGAGTTAAAGAAGAAGTTAATCTCTGCCCCGATCCTTACTCTCCAAGCAGCCTCCGGAGGATTCACAATGTATTGATACATCTAGCAAGGGGCTTGGATGTGTTTTAAAAAAGCAGGGGAGAGTGATAGAGTATGCTTCTCGGCAGCTCACAGATCACGAGAAGAACTATCCAACTCACGATTTGGAGTTAGCAGCAGTAGTGTTTGTGCTTAAGCTATGGAGGCACTACTTATATAGCGATCGGGTGGAGATATTTATAGATCATAAGAGTTTGAAATATGTATTCACGCAGCATGACTTAAACATGAGACATGGGAGGTGGCTGGAGTTATTGAAAGACTATGCCATGGAACTACAATACCATCCAGGCAAAATAAATGTAGTAGCTGGTGCACTTAGTAGAAGAGGTAGAGAATTTATGTTGACCACTCAGAAGAACATTCTATAAGACTTACGAGAGATGGGAATTGAGATAGTACTTCCACAGAATGCAAGCGTTCTGGCTAGCCTACAGATCCAGTTGTCACGACCAGCACCCAAAATTTGGGCATGAGTCGTGGGTACGTCTAGCCTACGCCGCAGCATCGGCGGTAGAACGCTATCTAGGTCTCAATAATACTAAATATAACTCACAACATGTCAATGATATCAACTCCATAAGGAGGACAATGAAATAACATATCTCAACATCTCATAATGTATACTCAATCACAATAACTATAAGAATAAATGGCACGATAAAGATAAGAAGAATGACATAGTCAAATACAATGTCTCAAAATAGAGATAAACCATAGTCTAGGTACTGGTGGAATATCTTATTCATCAAGTTCATGAATACTGCTGGTACATTGGTTAAACCAAACGGCATTACCATGAATTCAAATTGGCCATATCTGGTCCGAAAGGCTGTCTTCGGTATGTCTTCTCTCTTCACCTTCACCTAGTGATAGCCTGACCTCAAGTCTATCTTTGAAAATACCTTCGCTCCGCTCAATTGATAAAAAAGATCATCTATCCTCGGCAGCGGGTATTTGTTCTTGATAGTGAGGTTGTTTAGAGCTCTATAATCGATACACATGCGTACCGTGCCGTCCTTCTTCGGTACAAATAATACCGGAGCTTCCTATGGTGATAAACTGGATCTAATGTAGCCTTTGTCCTGCAGCTCCTCAACTTGCTTCTTCAGTTCTGCCAGCTCGCTGTTGTTGACTCTATAGATGTGTTGTGAATTGGGCTCTGCTCCTGGTACCAAGTCTATAGAGAATTCAACATCTCTGTCTGGCGGCAAGCCTGACAACTCCTCTGGAAATACATCCAGGAACTCTGCTATCAGAGGATGTGGTAACTCCTCTACTTCCTTTCTAGCTCTATAAAAAGTGCCTCTGCTCTGCTTTGCTACTCCTCTGGGACCTCAAACTCTGGCTCTCCTAGTGGTTAAAGTATTACTCTGCCTTTGTGACAATCTATAGTAGCATGATGTCTACTCAACCAGTCCATTTCGAGTACAATATCGTATCCCGGAAGTGGCATGACGAGTAAACTCATGCTCAACTCTCGGCCTCCCAATGATACTCTCCGATCCTTGCAATAATCACGGATTAGGATAATGCCTCCTCCAATCGTTGCAAGTCCTATCTAATGGTTCTGTTTCTAAACGATGTTTAAGAGCATAAGATACATATATGAAACTATGGGAAGTGCTAAAATCAAATAATGCAAGTGCTGGAATAGAATCGAGAGAAACTGAACTTGAAATCACGTCTCCAGCTGGCTCGGTCTCCTCAATCGTCATGGCGTATGCTCATTCCTGTGGTTCTCCTCACTGCTGCTGCTGGAACTGAACAAACCTCTGCTACTGTGGTGGAAGTAGAGGTCCCCTCTGCTGGCCTCCTGGTACAGTAGGTACCCTGGCTGGTCCTCTCTGGGCGGCTACTCCACCCTGACGAGTCTGAATAGATGGACAGTCCCTCAGCTGATGTGCTGACGATCCACAGGACAAGCATGTACCCAATCTCTTCTTGCAGATGTCTCTAGTATGTCCTATCTTCCCATAATACGCACACTGGGCAACGGGCTAATTCTGTCTCTGTGGCTGCTGCTGCTGGATGTATCCTCGAACTGGTGTCTGGTACTGCTGATGCTGCTGCTGGTACGGCCTCTGTTGTTGTTAAAAGTGTGGACGCTTGGCCGGTCCTGTGTTACCACTTGTTCCTCCAGAAGTTTCGCGTCCTCTCTTGGGCCTGAGTTCCAAGTCATCTTCAGCAATCTGGGCATCCATCAAAATACCCTCAAATATAGCAGTACGTCATCCTGAAGTACGAGACTTGATTTCTCTATTCAATCCCTTCCTGAATTTCCGTGCTCAGTCTCCTGGGTCTCGAATCATCGATGGCGCGAATCGACTCAAACGACAAAACTCTGTGGCATATTCGTCAACTGACATGCTTCCTTGGACCAAGTCTTGGAACTGACTTTCCAATGCTCCCAAAGCTACATCTGGAAAGAACTTCTCCTTGAAGAGCTCCTTGAAGTCCTCCCAAGTAAGTCCTCCGTCAGTGAGTCTCGGTTCTGTACGATACCACGTCAGCGCGATATCAAACATCTGACTGCCAGCGGCCTCGATATAAAGAATCCCTGGAATCTGTGCCAAACACAAGTTCCTCTCTATATCCTCTAGCCACTCGTCAGCGTAGAGTATACCTTCGGTGCCTTTGAACTCTTGAGGCATCATCCTCTTAAAGTCCACTATAGTACCTGGCCTCTGGTACTGCTGGCCAGGATGCTGCGGTTGTCATGCTACTCTCTCCACAGCCTGGAGAGCCAACTGATGATCATTCTCCATGCTCTCTATCATCAGCTCAGTCTGTGCCTGGTGCGCCTCTGCTTGCACCCTCTGAGCCTCAACTTGAACATGCTGAGCTTCTGCTGTTACTCTCTGGGCTTCTAATATGCCTTGTATCAGTGCGAACATCTGTGTCCCGTCAGCGAGCATACCTCCGGGAGATGGAGTCGGTGGAGGAGGAAGGTTCTTTGTCACAGCTGGGATAATCCTCGGAACAGGTGGAGGAGGAATCCCTATAGCTGCAGATACTCCCACATGAACAGGAGATGTAGGAGGAACTCCAGATGTCTGTTCGTCAGGTCAAGAGGTGGCAGACCTCTCTGAAGCTGCCGCTCCCAGTCTCAAAGACCTAGTCTTCGGCGGTATCCTGAAGACAGATTGAAAGGAATCAATTAAGTTAATAGATATGATACCATCAAGGAAGGACAGTAAAATTCTAAAGGAAGCAATCATTCAGAATAGCATTTGTAAGGATCAGAATTTCCTAATTGTGATTGAGCATACTCTCATCCTAAATCCTATTTCCTATATCCTATCGCAGGCTCGCAGTAGTACAACTAAGTTGTCGCACTACCACGATATCGCACAACTTGCGCAGCTAGACCTACATGGGCCACCACTAAAAATGTGTCACGATCCGCACCTAGACTTTGGGCATGAGTCGTGGGTACGTCCAGCCTACGCCGTAGCATCGACGGTAGAACGCTGTCTAGGTCTCAATAATACTAAACATAACTCACAACCTGTCAATGATATCAACTCCATAAGGAGGACAATGAAATAACATCTCTTAACATCTCATAATGTATACTCAATCACAATAACTATAAGAATAAATGGCACGATAAAGATAAGAAGAATGACATAGTCAAACACAATGTCTCAAAATAGAGATAAACTACAGTCTAGCTGTCCAACATAAAAAGTCTCCACAAGTCTCAATTTAAACTTAATATAAGTCTCAACATAAACTAAAATTAAATGTTATCTAAATAGCTGTAGCTAGTGTCTCCTCTAATGGGGAATAGACTCATCTAAGCTCTCTGGTGTGTAGTCTGCATCTATACCTGGTCCATAGTGTGTAGGACAAAAATCCTCAAGATCCTCTAAAAAAATATCCAGTCAGGATTGGAGTGAAGTACAAGCACTAACATCAGTTCCATGTATATTGACAAAAACTATAATACAGTGTAAAAAAATACAAGATGGATATAAATACTGGCAATAAGAAATACTGGAATAATAAAATACTGGAAATAGAAATACTGGAGAACATATCATCAACAATGGTACACTAGCAATGAACAAAAATACAAATGCATGCTAGAACAATAAACTAGAATATAAGTGAATGCTAGACAGTAACTAGAACATAGGAAAATGCTAGATCAATAAACTAGAGATACATGTATAGACTATCTAGCTAAGTATGTGAAATATCAGTATATCATGTGATTGTCTTGGGACTGATCAGGCTTGCTATGTATGACTAGCTATGATTCATGTAAGGTCAGGCTAACCATCCGGGTAGCTATGATGCAAGCAATAGTCAGGCTAATCATACATAACAGGCTATGAGGCATGTAATGGTCAGGCTGCACCGACGTGAGGTGTGGGTGAGCTATGATGCATGTAGAGTTGGGTATGATCACATAATCTACTAATATCTCCCCGTCCCCAGCTAGCACGATGGATTCCAATCATGACTCCTCGTGACCGGTCTCGATGATGCCAACTCGTGTATACATAGTGTCATAATCATGTACGCTATATAACAAGAATCATAGAGATAATCAACATAATAAAAATTGTCAGAGAATGTACTCGCCTGTGGTCCTCTACTGGCAATACCAATGTCCTGTTTTCGAGATCTTGTCTGAATAATCCAACAGTCCTATAGACATTATTTAATAATAATATAGAATCAGTCGATACACTAACATACAAACAATTATAAGTACACTGAACTCAGAGACTACGCTAGGGGTGCTACTTGTCATCTAACAGGGTCAAGTATGCGTTTAGCTGCACGGGTGTCACGTCCTCAAATGATGTGCATAATCAGATAGTCAATCACTAATACATGTCTTGCCAGTACGTCAGTGTACACAAGGCAGTCAACTCATAATTCTCAGGGTCATATAGTATATGCAATTATACGAGAAAATCTACAGTTAACCTAGGGTCATACTATACGTATACAAATTATAGTCATATCTAGTATTAGCATTTAATTCCCATACAATATATATATATATATATATATATATATATATATATATATATATATATATATATATATATATATATATATATATATATATATATATATATATATACCAATTTGAATATTATACACATACGCGTACGTATACGCATACGAGTTTGGGTTTATTGCATGGTCTCTTGCAATGAATATCTAACGAACTTGTCATGACACAACACGCTAAATCCTAACGTCATTCACACGTATATATACACAAACATGAAAGGAAACAACCCGAACCTGCGTGCACATGAACGAGGGGGTGTTCGACGTCGAGGTGGTTGTCGGTTTCAGGCGGATGGGTGGTCGGGTTTAGGCCGCTGCTCGGGTGTAGATGATGATGATGATGGTGTAAGGAGGTGGTTGGGTGTCAGTCATGGTAGAGGTGATGTCGACGAGGGGGATTCGGCGAGGCTGTTGGTGCAGGCGGTTGATGAGGCGGTCGGGTGTTCTCAGGCAGAGGAAACGATGGTGGCAGCACAGGTGATCGGGTCGTCCAGGCGAGGTCGGGTGGAGGAGATCGGGTCTAGTCGCTGTATCGTTGATGAGTGGTTCAGTCGTGGAGTCGATGGTGAAGGTGGCGGTGAAGATCCAGGCGGTCGGCGCTGCCGGTCTCCGGCGGTCGGGTCTGCGAGCAGGGATGAAGATGATGGAGGAGATGGTTCAGCAGGTTGGAAAGGTCTCAGGCGATCGGGGACAGCTCGGTGGAGGACTCGACGGGTTGAAGGAGAGGGAGATGGTGATGTCGGTTGTATCTAGGTTTAGGTGATGGGGATGATGAAAAAAAATAAGGAAAAGGTTATATACATGTGTAGAGAAGTAGGGTTGGGTGTTGACCTAGGTAGTTGGGCCGGTCAATCCCCCCTTGGGATTAGGTTTGGCTTCTTCATGTAGATATTTTAAAAAGGAGATTTGCATTATTTGAAAATGGAGGGCTAAGGTTTGATGATGGGTTGATGTTGAGTGTTACACACTCCAAAATTATGGAGAAAAATCACATGACCGGTCAATGAAAGAAAATAGGGGTTTCTTTATGTATTGTGTCCAATGGGGTGTGGACACCTCAATGCACTTTTGCATAGAAGTCCCCAACAATTAGAAAATTACACAAAATAGAGTTTTTGGATTAATTTAATTAAAATTAATATAATTGGCATTCTAAAATTAATTGGAAGTACATAGGGTTAAAATTAGGTGGGACACAAGTGTCATGGACGTAGAAGACTCAAAATAGAATATTATCATAATTTGGGTTGCACAAAATGGGTCAAAATTGTGTCTCCAATTTCGATTGGAACGCACAAAGATGTAAAGTTAGATTTATTAGAATTAAATAAAATTGAATGCAACGAAATATTGTGCGACTAAAATAAAGCACAAGAAGGCATAGTTATGAGTTACACAAGGGTCAGAATAGAAGACTGGCATGTCTAGGACAAGGGTGTGAAACTTGTTGGAAGACAAAAGCTAGTGTAACGCTCCAATTATCGAAGCAACGGTAAGGTACAACAATCAAATAAAATTACAGCAATTAAATATAAATAAATATCATGAAATATTAACACATTAAATTAAATAAATGAAAAGACGAAAATACCCCTATTCTGAAATGTGGTAGTGACAAGTCTACTCTCCTTAAAAGAATTTTGTCCTCGAAATTAAAATAAACTAGCACAAGAACAAACAATCAAACAAAGAATTATATCTCAAGTCTCGAAGAGATACGGATACTGCTCGCGCATTTTGTCCTCTCTTTTCCAGGTTGACTCGTCTGGAGAGTGATGTCTTCATGCAACACGAACCAAGGGAATAGTCTGGTTCCATAATACCTTCTCTCTACGATCCAAGATCTCTACGGGTTGTTCAGGATAGCTGATAGTCGGTCCAACCTCGATCTCTGAGTGATCAAGTACGTGACTAGGATCTGCCACGTACCATCTCAGCTACGACATATGAAACACGTCATGTACTCCATCTAGAGCAGGCAACAAGTCCAATCTATAGGCCACTGCACCGACCCTTGCAAGGATACCGAAAGGTCCGATGTATCGTGGACTAAGCTTTCCGCCTCTACCAAAATGAATCATGCCCCGTGTCGGAGAAATTCGTAGGAACACCAAATTGCCAAACTAGAAAACAAAAAGTCTTAACACACAATCTAAAACAAAACAATCAGAAACCAACCAAAAAAATAAAACCTATACCTAAAACTTTAGGGGTCTACGGTGGCTATTGGCCCAATGCCGCTGTCTATCCTGCGCCACTCGCTGTCTATCTTTAATGAGTTTTACATTTTTTGCTACATCCATGACCATTTTTGGTCCTAACAAAGCTCTCTCTCCAACATCATCCCAAGATAACGGCGTACGACACCTCCGTCCATATAAAGCCTCGAATGCTGACATCTCAATGCTGGCCTGGTAGCTGTTGTTGTAAGCAAACTCTACTAGGTGTAGATGATCCTCCCAAGAACTTCCGAGATCCAAAATGCAAGTACGTAGCATATCTTCAAGAGTCTGAATAGTCCTTTCAGACTTCCCGTCTGTCTGGGGGTGATATGCGATACTGAACTTGAGCTGAGTGCCTAAGCTAGCCTGCAGACTCCTCCAGAAGTGGGAAGTGAAATGACTATCCTGATCTGAGACGATACTCACAGAAACTCTATGTAATCTGATAATCTGTTGTACGTACATCTCTGCTAGCCTCTCTGTCGATGTACCCACTTTGAATGGTAAGAAGTGGGCTGATTTGGTCAATCTATCCACGATGACCCAAATCGCGACCTTTCCTCCTGGAGAACGTGGAAGACCTGAAACAAAGTCCATAGTCACGTGCTCCCATATTTTTTTTAGTCAAACTATTAGGAATAGAACCTTCCTTTCTTAATATTTTTTTCATGACAAGCCCATATGGGTGTTTTAGATGTTACATACTTGCTTGAATCCTGAGATAGGGTCAGCCATAGGGGGAGGAGGAGAGACTCTCTCTCTCTTTATTCATTTTATTTTAATTCTAGATCTAGAAATTTTCTCTTTTAAATTCCTTCATTTTCTATACCAATCCCTACCCAAATTCTCTTTCAATTCCTTGTCTACTCACCATTGGAGGCTATTGGAGAAAGGAGGAGGCAAGGATATATAATTTGGTGGAAGGAGCACAAGTTGAAGGCTCTTTGCATCCATTTGAAGACTTGTATTGGGAATCCATCTTCCAATAGGTATATTTTAGTTTTTTCCTGCTAATTAGACACTAAATCTATAGTTTAATTATTAGAAACCCTCATATGTATTAGGAATACCTATAGGAAGAAGAATTGACTACTAGGGACCCCTATTTTGGAAGTTATGGTGTATTTTGTGCCCAATTTTAGGAAAAATCTGAGATTGGTGCACCATGTATTTGTCAATAGGTCAATTAGACCAAATTGACATGTGTTTGATTGTATGAGGCTGGTGTCATATCCAAAATTAGATACGTGTAGGCCGTATCATGACAGTTTCGTGATACTGGTTGATTTAGGAGATTTTTTCTTTGACACGGGGGTTGCACATGCCATATGTTGACACAGATACGTAGTTGAGTAGCTAGCACTTTATATTGCTTATAATTATGATTCTAATCTTGCTCGTCTCATTCGTGATACGTTTGGTATTGTGTTGGAGCCGTATCGCAAGCGTATTATAGATTTGGTGTAATACGATGCGATGTACGCCAAGTGTTTGTATTATTGCTATATTAATTTCATGCACTCTAAATTGCTATCCTTCATATCTAATTGCATTGTTTAAGAGTATATATTTGATATATATCTATGTATCTAAGTATTATATATTTGTTAGTGATATATATATATATATATATATATATATATATATATGGGGAGTGAGCTTCACTGTTAGTTAGGAGTCAATAACTGATATGAGATGTAGCAAAGGGGGTATGATCAGGTGTGTGTCCACTGATATACAAATGCACAGAATAGTGGGAATGTGGTCTGTCGGGTTGTGCGCCCTTGTGTGCACAACAGCAGCAGTTAGTAAAGATGATGTGCATTGTGTACATAACAGGTTGGATCGGGGTACTGTCTTGCTGTAGAGAAGCAGCTCTGGTCAAGGTAGGGGGCCGGGTTGTGACTATTATGTGGAGGACTTCCCCTAATGGACAGTCAGATAGCAAGTAATAGGAAGCAGCAGTGAAGTGTGGCTGCTATGTAAACACAACATCTAAGGGTTCTGTTATCTATTGGTGTTGCACTACAGCATGGGGGGAATATTATCAGTCGGGTCAGAGCACACAGTAGCAGATGTGGTTGCCTGAACTTTGGCTCGAGAGCAAGCAGCTGTAGGTCTGTTGCCTTTGGCAACAACAACATTGGTGGGGTATCAGTTGTTAGTTGGTTAGTAGTGATACCAACTAGTCAGTATTGATGATATCATTTAGTTTGTTAGCAGTTAGCTATATGTATGGATCAGTTAGAGTTATAGTTAGTGGTAAGTTAGTGTGTGTGTGTGTGTGTGTGTGTGTGTGTATATATATATATATGTATATATATATATATATATTGTGGGAGATATATTAGATAGCTTGTAGTTAAGTATTTAGTTAAGTTAATTATTACCTTGTGTTACCAAGATAATGTTAAGGTATGGAGTTAACACTAGGTATTGATATTGGGAATCAAGATGGGGTTTAGGTAGTGTGATAGCAAGTTGGATCAAAGCCAAGGTATCCTTTTAGTGTTAGTTTAGCTAGGGATGCTATATATATTATGCTTGCGTATTATATAGTATCTTCATATATAATATTTTGCGTATCTTATGATACAGAATAGTGTTGATACTCTAGTATCTTAATATAGCTAGTATAGCCTAGATACATAGTGAATGGACACAATATCCTAGAGATGGACTCATACAACCTCGAAATAGCTAGTTTGACCAAGTTTGACTAGTTTGACCTAGTTTGACTGTTTTGACTTAGAATTAGCCTTGTGACCTAGATTTGGACTAGTTTAACTTATATTCATTCCAAAATCTTGTATTGATGTAATATTCCATATTTAGGTCTCCGAGGTACCATTTCAGACATCTTTGTCTTTTGTATTTAGTGTAGATATCCTTGATTTCTTGACACGATGGTTACACGGATTGATATATCCAGATCTTGTCATAAGATGTTATTCCTTGGTATTTATGGTGTATCTTGTGCAAGAATTTTTTCTTGTTCCTCTTGTACATGTACAGACATTAATTCATAGGGAGACTAGCTACCTACCCAGTGAATCCCGTGTCATAGCGTACCATGGTTGGATCCATATACCAGTCGGGGGCGGAGAGTATTAGTGTAGATATGTGATCATACCTCTCCTTGTGCATATCCTTGTGAGTGTTGATCATACATCGCACGTATGATTAACCAGGCCCTAATTCTTGTGCATGTTCCCAAGCCGATTATATGTCGAAGCTAGTACTCACTCACATAGTAGTAGTATTTCTTGCTCTTATTCATGATGGTCATTTTCTTGTATTTAATTCTAGTATTCCTATTTTTGTATATCTCTTGTTATTGTATATTGTATCTTGTATATTCTCTCTATTTATTGTTACATAGTCTTTATTATTTATTGGAACTACTGTTAGAGGTGTGCTTTGCTCCATCCTGATTGGATATATTTTTCAGATAATTTAGATGACTGGTACCCTACACACTATGGACCTCAGGATGTAGTTGGTGTAGAGTTAGAGATAGTGGCTCAGGAGGAACCGATACCTGGAGATGATCCGCTAGTTGCAGCTAGTTAGACTTTTGTATTATACATTTTTTCCTGTATTATATTGAGTTTGTGCTAGTCTATTGGACTTAGAGATGAGTTGTATTTGTAACTTCCATTTCTTTCATTCCATATTATGCCATCCCTTCCTCTAGTTTTTATATTGTGAGTGAGTATGGTTTACCGCATCACATTATCATATTGTTCCTCCATTTAGAGTTGAGATGCCATGCCATGTACATTATATATTTTTGTGTGAGATGTTTAGATAGTATTGATGACCTATACATCGTTCTACTGTCGATGCTGCAGCGTAGGCTGGGCGTCGTTCACGCACTCATGCCCCTACACCGGTGTGGGTCGTGAAACTTTTTTAGTGGTGGGCCATGTAGGCCTTCGAGGTCGTAATTAGTGCAATTCATAGTGGTGCTATGATTTGATTGATATTATGAGCCTGCTTCAGGATATATGATATAGGCTATAGGCTCAGAATACTCAATCACATTTAGGAAAAACTCTATTGTTTATTTGAACAATTCTTCCTTGATATTTCATAATTGAGATTTAACTGTCATTCTTTGAATATATTCTATCTTGTGGCATATTGATTCTTTTCTTTTGCTTTGCCTCAGGATGCCACCTAAGACTCGATCACAGCAGAGAGGATCAACTTCTGACAGATCTGCGACTTCCCGAGGGGTTGCACCAGTCACTTCTCCGATGATTGGCATATCAACTGCGTATGGGGGTCCATCTCCAGTACAGAGGACTATTTAAGCTGTACCTGAGGGACTTTCACCTTCACCTTTTGTGCCGACAGATGCGACTCTAGTGTTCGCATTGTTACGCAAGATGATGGAGGCTCAAAGGGCCCAGTCAAAGGCTCAACAGAGGCAGACCGACATGTTATGTCTGGGTATTGAGATGCTTATCATCTTGCCCTTACTGCAGTAGAGAAAGGAGCTTCGATCCAACAGCAGGTTGCTCTGCAAGTTGCCCAGCTTCGGCCGGATAATATCTAGGACTTCAAGAAGCTGGAGCCTCGGGTCCTCAAGGGGATCGAGGGCATCGTCTATGCTGATGATTGGCTCGAGGATATCGAGCATCTCATGAGGGTGTCCCATTTTACTGAGGATCTGAAGATTGAGGCAGTGGGATTTTATCTGTTCAATATTTCCCACACTTGGTTCAGGAATGAGTTGCTGACGTAGGGCAGTCTTGGGAGGTATTCAAGGACCTCTTCTAGAGTAAGTTCTTTGCTCAGGCGGACAAATTGGACTTGGGGAGGCAATTTGAGGGCCTTACTCAGGGGTGCATGTCCTTAGAGGAGTACGCCGCAGAGTTAGGGAGGTTGAGCTGATTTGTGGAGTACTTGGTGAGGAAGCCAGAGATTCGGGCTATCCGCTTCCGTGAGGGTCTGAACTGGAAAGTGAAGATCCTTTTTCCATCTTTCAATGAGACGAATTCTGATATACTAACGGAGGCACGCAAGGTTGAGCGGGAGTTAAGCTTGAACCCCAAGAGAGACCACGATTCTTTTGTGGGGGCTAGTAGCAGCACATGGCATGCTAAGCTTCCTTATTTCCAGTATAGGCCTTTTCAGCAGCCACACCAGACTCTATCTAGGATGCTGGTTCACCAAGCACCACAACAATAGCAGAGACAGTCACAACAAGCTCCCTACCACTTCTACAAGAAGCTCGGCCATATCTGGAAAGTTTGCAGGAAGAGGTTGGGAGTTTGTCTGTATTATGGCATCGATGAGCATCAGCTGAGGGATTGTCCTTCCAACCCTCGTCGTAAAGCTCAGGGAGCAGCTCTAGCTCAGAGAACACAGGCGAGGCCACCTGCAGTACAGCCGAGGGGACCACCGCTTTTGACCCAACAGCAGCGTTACGCCTACCACCAGCATAAGGGAGGTACACCTCAGGGACGAGCGTTTGCTATGACGGTCGAGGAGGTCGAGCCCACCGGAGATGTCATCGCAGGTTATGTTCTCCTTCATTCTATTTTAGCTTTAGCATTGTTTGATTCAGGTGCTTTTCATAGTTTTGTATTTGTTTCTTTTTCTCTAAAGAATTATTTGGTAGCTGAGTCTTTTCTTAGGGCTTGCAAGATCATGACTAAGGGAAGCATTATCCTAGTTATTGATGTTTGCAAGGATCACAGTGTTACTCTGGAAGGCCGCGAGTTGAGTACGTGTCTACTTGTAATACCACTTTCGAGCTACAACATTGTACTCGGGATAGATTGGTTGAGTAGGCACTATGCTAGTATAGATTGCATATGAGGTAGAGTTTTGCTTAGCTCGCCAGGAGAGCCAGAGTTTGAGTTTGCTAGAGAAGCTTCAGAGTAGGGAGAAAGCATTATCTGTTGAGCTATAGTGGAAGACAAGGAGTTGCTGCATCCCTCGATAGCAGAGTTCTTAGATGTATTTCTTGAGGAATTATCAGGATTGCTACCAGATCGAGATGTTGAGTTCTCTATAGACTTGGTGCCAGGTGCAGAGCTAATTTCACAACATGTCTATAGAGTGAACAACATCGAACTTGTCTAACTGAAGAAGCAAGTGGATGAACTGCAGGATAAGGGGTTTATCAGATCCAGTTCTTCACCATGGGGAGTCTTGGTATTTTTTGTACCAAAGTAGGATGGATTGGTGTGCATGTGCATCGATTACAGGGTATTAAATAATCTCACTATCAAGAATAAATATCCGTTGTAATGGATTGACGATCTGTTCGATCAGTTGAGTAGCGCCATAGTGTTTTCCAAGATAGACTTGAGATCAGGCTACTACCAAGTAAAAGTGAAGCGGGAGGACATTCCGAAGACTACTTTTAGGACTCGGTATAGCCAGTACGAGTTCATGTTGATGCCGGTTGGGTTAACTAATGCCCCAAAAGTGTTTATGAATTTGATGAACAATGTGTTCCATCAGTACCTTGAAAAATTCATGGTAGTGTTCATCGATGACATTCTCATATACTCAAAGATGCCAGAGGAGCACGAGGAGCATCTGCGAATTGTGTTGGATATGCTGAGGAAGGATAAGTTGTATGGAAAGTTGTCTAAGTGTGAGTTCTTTCGGGACAAGGTAGAGTTCTTAGGACATGTTGTGATTGGTGATAGGATTTTAGTGGACCCGAAGAAGATCACAACAGTGGAGTCTTGGAAGACCCCAAGTTCAGTGGCAGAGATCAGGAGTTTCTTGGGTCTGGCAGGCTACTACAGAAAGTTTGTGTAAAAAGTTTTGAGAATTGCTGAGCCGATGACCAGACTCACAAGGAAAGACGCGGAGTTTGTTTGGACAGAGAAGTGCCAGGCTACTTTTAAGGAATTGAAGACGAGGTTGACGTCTGCTCCTATTTTGATGTTGCCATCATGGTCTGGAGATTTTACTATCTATAGTGATGCATCAGGGAAAGGTCTGGATTGTGTTCTTCAGCAGAATGGGAAGGTAATTGCCTATGCATCGAGGCAATTCTGTTGGTAGCGGTTATCTTTGCCTTAAAGTTATGGAAAAACTATCTGTACGTAGAACGTGTGGAGATCTTCACAGACCACAAGAGCTTGAAGTACGTTTTCACTCAGAAGGAGTTGAACATGAGGCAGCATCGGTGGCTGAAACTGATGAAAGATTTTGATATATTCTTACAATATCATCCAGGGAAGGCCAATGTAGTTGTTGATGCCTTGAGCAGGTATCCGGTAGCTATATTTTTGATGTAGGACCGATATTTGTTAGAGGATCTAGAAAGCTTTGGCATTGAGGTGATAGTTCCTGGGATTGCAATACAGAAATGAGGTTTGCAGATACACTTAGAGTTGATGGACAGGATCAAGGCAACCCAATATGAGGATATATCTCTGAGGAGCATCCGAGCTCAGGTGAGAGCAGGATTGGAGGATAATTTCACCATTACTGAGAATAGTTCTTTATGATACGGTAGTAGATTGTGTGTGCCTAGTGGAGAGTTGCGGGAGGAGGTATTGCAAGAAGCGTATCGCTCTCAGTATTTTATGCATCCAGGTACCAACAAGATGTATCGGGATATGCGAGAGAGTGTGTGGTGGTATGACCTGAAGAGGGAGGTGGCACAATTTGTATCCAGATGCTTAGTGTGTCAGCAGGTGAAAGCCGAAAGGCAGAGGCCAGGCGGTTTACTTCAGCCATTACCCATTCCAGAGTGAAAATAGGAGCACATTACTATGGATTTTGTGTCCAGACTTCCACGATCTCTAGGAGAAAAGGACGCAATTTGGGTCATCGTTGACAGGTTGACCAAGTCAGCCCACTTTTTGCCTTTTAAGTTGGGTTTGTCTACGGAGAAGCTGGCAGAGATGTATGTGAGGAAAATTATCAGGATAGATGGGGTTCCCATCAGCATAGTCTCGTATCGGGATAGTCATTTCACTTCTCATTTCTGAAAGAGTTTGCAGGCGAGCTTGGACACCCAGCTCAAGTTTAGTACTGCATATCACCCACAGACGGATGGGCAGTCAGAGAGGACCATTCAGACTCTCGGGGATTTGCTGCGCGCCTGTGTACTAACTTTTGGGGGATCTTGGGAGGAACATCTCCATTTGGTAGAGTTTGCTTACAACAACAGCTACCAAGCCAGTATAAAGATGTCACCATTTGAGGCTCTGTACGGTCGGAGGTGTCGCACTCCTTTGCCTTGGGACGATGTTGGAGAGAGAGCTTTTCTAGGGCCGGAGATGGTAGTAGATGCAGCGGAGAAGGTTAAGATGATTAGAGATAGACTTCAGGTAACGCAGGACAGACATCGACATTGGGCCGATATCTACCGGAGACCATTGGAGTTTGAGGTATAGTTTATGTTTTTCTTTTGTGATTGATATAGGTTTTTTGTTATAGATTAAGTTCTTAAGGTTGTGTTTGTTCTAGGTTAGAGGTCTGGTGTTTCTGAGGATTTCTCTGACACAAGATACGATTTGCTTCGATAGAGGCAAAAATCTTAGTCTGCGATTCATCGGACCCTTCAGTATTCTCGAGAGGGTCGGTGCAGTTGCCTACAGACTAGACTTACCACTTGCATTGGAGGGAGTGCACAACGTGTTTTACGTGTCATAGTTAAGACGATAGGTGGCGGATCCTAGTCACGTATTTGATTACTCGGAGATAGAGTTGGGCCCTACTCTTAGCTATCCAGAGCAACCAGTTGAGATTCTGGATCAGAGAGAGAAGGTACTGAGGAACCAGACCATTCCCTTAGTACGCGTCGTATGGAGGCATCACTCTCCGGATGAGTCTACCTGGGAGAGGGAGGATAAAATGCGAGAGCGTTCCCCGTATCTATTTGTGCCTTAAGGTATGTTCTTTCTTGTTCTGTTTTGCTTTTCTAAGGGTAGTTTTATCTTTGAATTTCGAGGACAAAATTATTTTAAGGGGGGGTAGATATGTCACTACCATATTTTCTGACTAGGAATATTTTGGTCATTTCATAGTTAATTAATTAATATGCATATGGTATATTTATTTATTTATTATATTATTTATTGTTAGATGTTATATTTTATTGTAGACTTGTATTAGTGGACCTAACTAGATTAGACTTGACTCTTGAACCAATATTTATTCTAGTTAGACTTGAGCCCAACAATAAGCCCAATTCATTAAGTTAATATTGTAATTAGTCAAACCATTAGGAATAGAACCTTTCTTTCTTAATATTTTTTTTATGACAAGCCTATAAGGGTATTTTAGACATTACATACTTGCTTGCATCCTAAGATAGGGCCGGACATAGGGGGAGAAGGAGAAACTCACTTTCTTCATTTATTTTATTTTAATTCTAGATCTAGAATTTTTCTCTTCCAAATTACTTCATTTTTTATACCAATTCATACCCAAATTCTCTTCCAATTCGTTCTCTACTCACCATTAGAGGCTATTGGAGCAAGGAGGAGGCAAAGATCTACGATTTGGTGGAAGGAGCACAAATTGAAGGCTCTTTGTATTCATTTGGAGACTTGCATTGGGAATCTATGTCCCAATAGGTATATTTCAGTTTTTACCTTCTAATTAGAAACCAAATATGTAGTTTAATCATTAGCAACCCTCTCATGTATTAGGACTACCTATAGGAAGAAGAATTGACTACTAGGGACCCTAATTTTAGAAGTTATGGTATATTTTGTGCCCAATTTGGGAGAGATTCGAGATTGGTGTACCATATGTTTATCAATAGGTCAATTCGACCAAATTAACATGTGTTTGATTGTGCGAGACTGATGTCGTATCCAAAATTGGATACATGTAGGCCTTATCATGACAATTTGGTGATATGGATTGATTTGGGGGATTTTATTTTTGACACGGGGGTTACACATGCCATATGTTGACACGGACATGTAGTTGAGTAGCTAGCACTTTATATTGCTTATAATTATGATTCTAATCTTGCTCGTATCCTTCGTGATATGTTTGATGTTGTGTTGGAGCCGTATCGCAAGCATATAATAGATTTGGTGTGATACGGTGCGATCCACGCCAAGTGTTTGTATTATTGCTATATTAATGTCATGCACTCTAAATTGCTATCCTTCATATCTAATTGCATTGTTTAGGAGTATATATTTGATATATATCTATGCATTTAAGTATTATATACTTGTTAGTAATATATATATATATATATATATATATATATATATATTATATATATATATATATATATATATATATATATATATGTGTGTGTGTGTGTGTGTGTGTGTGTGTGTGTATTTATGTGGGGAGTGAGCTTCACTGTTAGTTTGGATATAAACTGTCAGGTTACAGTCAATAATGGATATGAGATATAGCAAAGGAGGTATGATCGGGTGTGTATGCACTGATGTACAAATGCATAGAACAGTAGGCAGGGGGTCTGCTGGGCTGTGCACCCTTGTGTGCACAACAACAGCAGCTAGAAGAGATGATATGTGTTATGTACACAATAGGTTGGATCGGGGTGCTGTCTTTTTGTAGAGCAGCGGCTCAGGTCAAGGGAGGGGGTCGGGTTGTGACTGTTATGTGGAGGACTTCCCCTAATAGACAGTCGGATAGCAAGTAATATGAAGCAGCAGTGAAGTGTGGCTGCTTTGTAAACACAACATCTATGGTTTCTATTATCTGTTGGTGTAGCACTGCAGCATGGGGGGAAATGATTATCAGTCGGGTCAGAGCATACAACAACAACTATGGTTGCCTGAACTTTGACTCGAGAGCAAGCAGCAGTAGGTCTTTTGCCTTTGGCAACAACAACATTGGTGGGGTATCAGTTGTTAGTTGGTTAGTAGTGATACCAACTAGTTAGTTATTGATGATATCAGTTAGTTTGTTAGCAGTCAACTATATGTATGGATCAGTTAGAGTTATAGTTAGTGGCAAGTTAATGTATATATATATATATATATATATATATATATATATATATATATATATATATTGGGAGATATATTAGATAGCTTATAATTAAGTATTTAGCTAGGTTAATTATTACCTTGTGTTACCAAGGTAATGTTAAGGTATGGAGTTAACACTAGGTATTGATATTGGGTATCAAGATGGTGTTTAAGTAGTGTGATACCAAGTTGGTTCAAAGCCAAGGTATCCTTTTAGTGTTAGTTTAGCTAGGGATGCTATATATAGTATACTTGTGTATTATATAGTATCTTCATATATAATACTTTGCGTATCTTATAATCCGGAATAGTATTGATACTCTAGTATCCTAATATAACTAGTATAGCCTAGATACATAGTGCATGGACCCAATATCCTAGAGATGGGCTCATACAACCTAGAAATAGCTACTTTGACCAAGTTTGACTAGTTTGACTTAAAATTGCTTTATGACCTAGATTTGGACTAGTTTAACTTGTATTCATTCCAAAATCTTGTATTGATGTAATATTACATATTTAGGTCTCCGAGGCACCATTCTGTAAATCGTTGATACTATTCACTGGATTCAAGGCAAGTACATTCTCTGATAGTCTTTCGTTTATGATATCCTCTATGTCACTTGTATTTAGTGTAGATATTCTTGATTTCTTGACACGATGATTACACAGATTAGTATATCCGAATCTCGTCATGGGATGTTATTCTTTGGTATTTATGGTATATCTTGTGCAAGCCGTGTTCCTTATTCTTCTTGTACAAGTACAAACATTGATTCCTGGGAAGACTAGTTACCTACCCAGTGAATTCCGTGTCATAATATACCATGGTTGGATCCACTATACCAGTCGGGGGCAGGAATTGTTAGTGTAGATATGTGATCATACCCCTCATTGTGCATGTCCTTGTGAGTGTTGATCATACATCGCACACATGATTAACCAAGCCCTAATCCTTGTGCAAGTTTCCAAGCCAATCACATGTCGAAGCTAGTACTCACTCATATAGTAGTAGTATTTTTTGCTTATTCATGATGCTAATTTTCTTGTATTTAATTCTATTATTCCTATTTTTGTATATCTCTTATTCTTGTATATTGTATCTTGTATATTCTCTCTATTTACTGTTACATAGTCTTTACCATTGATTGGAATTGTTGTTAGAGGTATACTTCACTCCATCCTGATTGAATATATTTTTTAGATGATTTAGACGACTAGTACCCTACACACTATGGACCTCAGGACGTAGTTGGTGTAGAGTTGGACACAGTGGCTCAGGAGGAACCGATACCTAGAGATGATCAGCTAGTTGTAGCTAGTTAGACTTTTGTATTAGACATTTATCAGTTAGACATTTTTTCCTGTATTATATTGAGTTTGTGCTAGTCTATTGGACTTGGAGATGAGTTGTATTTGTGACTTCCATTTCTTTTATTCCATATCGTACCATACCTTCTAATAGTTTTTATAATGTGATTGAGTATGGTTTACTGCATCATATTATCATATTGTTCCTCCATTTGGAGTTACGATGCCATGAAAGGTACATTATATATTTTTGTGTGTGATGTTTAGATAGTATTGATGACCTAGACAGCGTTCTACCACCGATGCTGCGGCGTAGGCTGGGCGTTGTTCACGTACTCGTGCCCCTACACCGGCGCGGGTCACCCCAAGACAGACGGGCAATCAGAGAGGACCATCTAGACCCTGGAAGATATGTTACGAGCTTGTACCCTAGACTTTAGTGGATCTTTGGAGAATCACCTTCACTTAGTAAAATTCTTGTATAACAACACTTATCAGGCCAGTATTCAGATAGCACCTTTTGAGGCATTATACGACAGGAAGTTTAGATCACCGTTGGCATGGGACGACATTGGTTAGCGGAAGATGATAGGCCCCAAAATTATCATGCAGATAGTAGAAGTTATCAGGCAGATAAGAGAGCGATTTCGGGTTGTACATGATCGACATCGTCACTTGGCAGACCAGTATAATTGGCCTTTAGTGTTTCGTGTCGACGACCTTGTATTCTTGCAAATTTTGCCAACCCATGGAGTTATTAGATTCGGGGTC
The DNA here is from genome assembly GCA_036927795.1 of Iris macrosiphon. Taxonomy (NCBI): domain Eukaryota; kingdom Viridiplantae; phylum Streptophyta; class Magnoliopsida; order Asparagales; family Iridaceae; genus Iris; species Iris macrosiphon. Next base: position 39,563 of record JAYESA010000803.1, read on the forward strand.
CGCAAGAAGCTTAGTCTGCGATACGTTGGACCGTTTGACATTCTCGATCGGATAGGCGATGTGACTTATCGTCTTGTCCTTCCCCTTAGCAACGTGAGGTGCACGATATATTTCAAATATCTTAGTTGCGTAGGTATGTCCCAGATCCGAGTCATATCCTCGATCACTCTGAATTAGTCATTGGTACCGACTTATCTTACGAGGGAGAACCCGTATCCATTCTGGACCGAAGGGAGAAGGTGCTCAAGAACCAGACTATTTTTCTTGTCCGAGTTGTCTGGGGCCATCATACTCTTGGAGAATCGACGTGGGAGCGTAAGGATGATAAACGGTCTTGGTACCCGCACATATTCGATTCAAAAGGTATATTATACCTTATGACTTCGCATCTTAGTTCTGTGATCAGGCGATCACCTATGTGTTATGATGTTATTGCTTGTATGTATAGATTGTTTGTAGTTAGTTGTAGCTTGTCTTGATATCTTTATCTAGCCTTGAGTTTAAATTCATACGAGATAATTTTTCTAAGGTGGGTAGAGATGTCATCCCCCTTTCTCGACGTACTTTTGTAAGCCCCCTGATTTTCAGAATTGTAACTTCGGATTTTTCCCAATTTTCTGGTATTTTTCGGGAATTAAAAACCCCAGGCCTTTGGCAATTTAAGGATTTTTAATTACGGTTAATTCATATTAAAATATTATGGAAATAATATTTTATGGTGTAAAATGGAAAATCGGACACAGGGTAATTTTCCGTGAATTTATTGGACTCCGGAAACCCGTTTAAAGCCCTAAAAACTATTTATAATTAAACCGAATTTAATCCGTGCCAACGCCCGACATCCCCATGAGAGCCGAAGCCCAGCCCGAGGAGCGTTGACCCGTTGACCCAGCCCGAATCCTAGGTCTAATCCTATTCCAATTCCTGTAATGTATAAATACAGGTTCCCCTAGTTTTTCTCCAATTAAAAAGAAAACAAGGAAAACCCTAATCCCAAATTCCCCCAAATCATAACCTAACCCTAACCCTAATCTAGCCGTCGGCTACCCCCCCGCCGGAGCAGCCGATCCCCTGCCGCACGTACTCCCCGCTGCCCCCACCGACGCCGACCCGACTCCGATCGTCCCCGAGGCCGACCTTGTCGACTCTTCCCTCGTCCCCGACTTCTTCTTCCCACAGCATCCACCACCGCTCCCCTGTCACCGCCGCCGATCAACGCCACCGCTCCTCCCAAGTCCGCCCAGCCTTGCACCCTTGACCCCGACGCCTTCCTCCCCGACAGCGACTGTACCCGAGTCGACTTACCTCCGCCTCGTCGACAACCGCCCCCGGCACCCCGAGCAGCGCCCTCGCCCCGCGTCTCCTCCACCGCCGACCCGCGCTGGCACTTCCCCGTCCGGCGGTGCACCCCGCACCCGACCTCACCGCGCCGTCGCAGACCCGACTTCTTCGCCGGAACCCTGGACGACTCCCCCGCCGCTCGACGAGACTCCTCCGCCCAGCAGTTCGACTCCTCCCGATCGCCTCCTCTGCTCGCCTCTCCCTGAGCTCCGCCCAGCCGTGCCACCCTCCGACGAGCTCCGGCAACGTGCCCAAACCCTAAACCCTAGAACGCAGCGGACACAAAACAGTACAGCAGGACACAGCACCGTGTCAAGGAGACACACGGACACAGGGACGCAGGACACGAAGGATCCCCTCGGACACGGAAAATCGGACTTCACGGAGCCCTGTTCAGGTTCAGGTACCCGTTTCTCTCGACTCGCAACTCCGATTTCGATTCCGTCAATTACTATGCGTAGACTGTATAACCCTCTCGGTGCCCGTGCAACCCGCTCGGTGCATCGCGTCCTGTGGTGATCGCATACCGCGATCCAAAAACAGGAAAATCAACACCCTGTTTCACCCCGGAACGGAGTCCGCCCCGCCAAACGGGACGACTTGGTCGCGCGCGGACTTCACAGATACGTGCGCGCCGTCGATACGGACGTGCGGGATTTCGCAGAAGCTGATTCGGATGTGCGTGCACACCGGAATCAGTGCGTATCCGCGAACAACGGCTCGTATCCGACTTTTCTGCAAATCGCTGTAACTTAGTGTAAACACGTCGGATCGAGACGAAACTTGCGCCATCGGACTCGTAGCAATACGCTGGTCCTGTGGGTCAAGTTTGGTTCGATTCTGAGAACGTTGACGAAATCGCGTGTCGTGGGCCCCACAGGCCCCGCTCGACGGGCGATTTTGTGATCGGCTCATCGGAATCCAATTCTGGAAGTTCCGTTGGGTTCGTATCATCGTTCCTGACTTGTAGACACTGAGTTTGCGGAAATTGGAGACCTTTGACCCTGACACGCTTTTCGGTGCAATGTGGCCCACCTGTGGATCCCGCTTTGGCCCGAAAATGTCATTTTTGCCCTTGTGTCCAAATTGGACTCAAGGACAGGCGTTTTTAGCTATTTGATATTTTCTGAATCTAATGGTGATGTTTATTTCAGCAACCGGAGTAGTACCTGCAGATCACACTGAGACCAGAGCTACAGTGGAGCCAGGACCCCAGGCAAGTGTACCTTGCCAAACTTTGCAGTATTGTTACATATTTTTCTTGCTTCATTATATTGCTGTGCATGCTTAACCTAGGACCGTGTGACGTACTTAGCGTCCGATTATCAGTCGGGTGCCGACACCGTACGCGGTGTTGGGTACGGTCACCTAGAGATGGACATTCGTGACACTATATACTCTCGTACTTGTCTTACCAAGTACACCTTGACCCAGGACACTTGACACTACTCATGAGACAGGATCTTCCCGAGATATTCGTGGTGATTCTGTATAGGATACAGGACATGGACATCGTATTCTTAGATATTAGATGACTTGTTGCATTGAGAGATGATTGTGCGTGACATGGACATGGTGCATCGTGGACATGAGACGTGTGATTACATGGGGTGGGGAGAGACACACAGGCTACAGGCTGTTTCGTATATCTATCTACTACTATTGTGAGGCCTCAGACTCTCGTCGTAGAGCTAGGCACATTACGTGTTTATTACCGCTACCGGCTCCCAGACACAGAGCTTGTAGTGGCTTCAGCCTGAGACTAGTGATGCTCTCACTTGCATTTCCACATAGATGGTTATATAGCTTACCCTATTTATTGTATTTTGCTGCACTGCATTTATTTTGGCTTGTATTTTCTGTACCTTGCTGTCCCCTGAGGACCTGGATCCGGACTTTGTCCCCAGGACTAGCAGAGGAGATCCCCCTAGAGTTATACAGTACAGGAGCATTATCAGGAGCAGAAGCAGGAACAGGAGCAGATACAGGAGCTGTACCGACACCAGAGGACGGGATCGTACCAGAGGACTTCTCCTGGGTATTGGTTTGAGATACTCATTTACTTCTGTTCCTATTTACTTTACTTCCAGTCTATTGCATTTTTGTATTAGACTTGTGTTCTCGGATTGTTCTCCGAGACTCTTTATTGAGATATGCTAGATTATATTTACTTGTTTTATTCTGGCATTTGATCTGTGATTATCTGTTGTGGATGAGATTAGTATAGACTGTGACTATTTATATTGGACCTGCTTATTACAGCTTAAGTATGCCCTGATGGATCCATTAAATTGGGTTGTCCATCGGTGCGTACTGCTGGCCATTATCACGCATCCGGTCCCTCGGTATTTTGGGACTGGGGCGTGACATGGTTTTTGTGGTGGCCCATGCAGGTCAACGACTAAATTGTTCGGTTTCAACTTAGGGACCGAGCAAGCCTGCAATAAGAATATGATAAGTTTCTAAGATCTCATCCACTTGCTTGAATCATCCTTGATATCTATATCAGATTCGAATTTAAATTCTTGACTCGCATCCTGCCGATTCTTGTGCGCCTCTTATTGTTTATTTTGGTTGCAGAGTTATGGATTCACGAACAAACAACGAGACTCCTGCCAGATCACCACGAGATGATGTGGTAACCAACGGAGATGAAGAGACACCAGTTAGTGAAGGTCCATCATCACAACAAGCAAGTCAGCATGCCTCGAGAATCCCGGAAGATGACGTTCCACCATCGACGCAGTTGGCTCCACCGACGCCTACCATTCCACAAGGGCAGGCTATGGACGAACAACAGATGTTTCGCATGTTCTATGCGATGATCCAAGCCCAACAGAAGGTTCAGGAAGAAGCCCAGCAAATCCAAGCGGAGAAGTTCATCGACAGATTTAGCTCGGAGCTACGGAGATTAATCAGCCCCACTACAACTACCTTAGACGAGAATGTTCTTGCTACAGCACGACCCATGGAGTGCAACACAAGAATAGAGTCCAGCCAGAAGCGGCCGTATGCATCAGCACCAGACCAAGCACAACAGGGAAGAGTCGCAAAGCGACTACAGATGAATCCACCACCGAGTGCAGCACCAAGAACCTCATTTCTTCCTACTTGTCAACATTGTCGCAAGATAGGCCATACTGAAAGAGAATGCAGACGCAAGTTAGGATTATGCTTAATATGCGCGTCCAACCAACATTTAGCCAAGGATTGTCTTCAGCATCGAGGGAAAACAGTGACGATTCATCAACCAGCCACATCAGCACCAGCCGGAGCACCACAGGACCAAGTTGCAAAGAAGTCTCACGTACACCAGCCATCAGAAGCATCTCCACAGTCTCTACCTATCTGTCAATATTGTCGCAAGCGAGGCCATACTGAGGACGAGTGCAGACGAAAGAAGAGATTATGCTTAGCTTGCGGATCCAGTCAGCATTTAAAGAAGGAATGCCCCGAACGTCGAGACAGAGCACCAATGAATAACCAACAAGCGTTACAAGCACCAAGGCCAGCCTTTCCAGCATTGGAAGCACCGCAAACGAGAGTTGAAGGAATCACACCACCAGCCCCAGGAGGAAATCAGCCGAGGCCACCCTTGGCACCACAAGCAACACTCTTCCAGCAGGCTCAACAGCAGCAGAGGAACCAACTGCAAGAACGTGAAAAGCTCCAGCAATGACTTTTAGAGGACGCGCAGACTCATGGAGTAGCTGATGCGCATAATTTTTCGTAGTTTTCTATTTCTAGATTTGTTTTATCTCGTGCCTATTGGTTCGTGACCTCAGCCTTAACCTATGTAACTTTAAACTTGCTTATAATTGATAACAATAGAGATTATAGAGTCTTTTGCTATTGTGCTTATCTTGTGATTGTTTTGAGAACTTGAATAATTTGTACCTCCTTTCATCATCATCTAGCGTACTTAAATTTGTTGTACTTGACTTATGCTGCTATTCTATAGCCTAGTTTTGCAAGCTTATTCTTTATCGAGCTTGTTCATGACATATGTATTAGTGGACTGGTACATTAATACAATTGTCTATTCAGAATCAGTGTATTACGGTCTGATCAACCTTAGTGCATTTTGGTTCGCTCTTCGCACGACTACTTTACGTGGATTGAGATATAGTTGACCAGTATACTTGCCTTCTAGATACGTCTGAGCATATCGTATCAGTTATGTAACTGTACTAATACGAGCATATGAATAGGATTACCAATAGGATTTCAATCCACAACAACTTGACAATTCCCATTTGGAATTCGTTAAAACGCCTTGATCCTGATACTTCAAATCTATTACCTCACCCTTGAACTCTTTATTATTGATCTCTGTCTTCCCTTATTTCGGAAAGACGAAACCTCGTACTTGGTATAAGTTGATATATAGACAGTATTAGATATCCCCCACCGGCCGGTCACATTATTGATGACCCTTTTTTTTATATAATTAAGGGAATATCATAGGTGATAAGTTTGGTGTTAAAGACTTGACGATTCAATAACATGATTAAATGAGTGGGGGCATAGATTTATTAGATAAATAGTCTTAGATAATAGATGGGTAAATTCTAAGTTGGGTAGAGACCGCAATGCTCACTTGAGAGTAATTCTTAGACTGTAATCAAGTGAGACTTGACAGAGAGAAAGCCCTACCCTAATTTTAATTTCGAGGACGAAATTTTTATAAGTTGGGTAGATTGTAAGCCCCCTGATTTTCAGAATTGTAACTTCGGATTTTTCCCAATTTTCTGGTATTTTTCGGGAATTAAAAACCCCAGGCCTTTGGCAATTTAAGGATTTTTAATTACGGTTAATTCATATTAAAATATTATGGAAATAATATTTTATGGTGTAAAATGGAAAATCGGACACAGGGTAATTTTCTGTGAATTTATTGGACTCCGGAAACCCGTTTAAAGCCCTAAAAACTATTTATAATTAAACCGAATTTAATCCGTGCCAACGCCCGACATCCCCATGAGAGCCGAAGCCCAGCCCGAGGAGCGTTGACCCGTTGACCCAGCCCGAATCCTAGGTCTAATCCTATTCCAATTCCTGTAATGTATAAATACAGGTTCCCCTAGTTTTTCTCCAATTAAAAAGAAAACAAGGAAAACCCTAATCCCAAATTCCCCCAAATCATAACCTAACCCTAACCCTAATCTAGCCGTCGGCTACCCCCCCGCCGGAGCAGCCGATCCCCTGCCGCACGTACTCCCCGCTGCCCCCACCGACGCCGACCCGACTCCGATCGTCCCCGAGGCCGACCTTGTCGACTCTTCCCTCGTCCCCGACTTCTTCTTCCCACAGCATCCACCACCGCTCCCCTGTCACCGCCGCCGATCAACGCCACCGCTCCTCCCAAGTCCGCCCAGCCTTGCACCCTTGACCCCGACGCCTTCCTCCCCGACAGCGACTGTACCCGAGTCGACTTACCTCCGCCTCGTCGACAACCGCCCCCGGCACCCCGAGCAGCGCCCTCGCCCCGCGTCTCCTCCACCGCCGACCCGCGCTGGCACTTCCCCGTCCGGCGGTGCACCCCGCACCCGACCTCACCGCGCCGTCGCAGACCCGACTTCTTCGCCGGAACCCTGGACGACTCCCCCGCCGCTCGACGAGACTCCTCCGCCCAGCAGTTCGACTCCTCCCGATCGCCTCCTCTGCTCGCCTCTCCCTGAGCTCCGCCCAGCCGTGCCACCCTCCGACGAGCTCCGGCAACGTGCCCAAACCCTAAACCCTAGAACGCAGCGGACACAAAACAGTACAGCAGGACACAGCACCGTGTCAAGGAGACACACGGACACAGGGACGCAGGACACGAAGGATCCCCTCGGACACGGAAAATCGGACTTCACGGAGCCCTGTTCAGGTACCCGTTTCTCTCGACTCGCAACTCCGATTTCGATTCCGTCAATTACTATGCGTAGACTGTATAACCCTCTCGGTGCCCGTGCAACCCGCTCGGTGCATCGCGTCCTGTGGTGATCGCATACCGCGATCCAAAAACAGGAAAATCAACACCCTGTTTCACCCCGGAACGGAGTCCGCCCCGCCAAACGGGACGACTTGGTCGCGCGCGGACTTCACAGATACGTGCGCGCCGTCGATACGGACGTGCGGGATTTCGCAGAAGCTGATTCGGATGTGCGTGCACACCGGAATCAGTGCGTATCCGCGAACAACGGCTCGTATCCGACTTTTCTGCAAATCGCTGTAACTTAGTGTAAACACGTCGGATCGAGACGAAACTTGCGCCATCGGACTCGTAGCAATACGCTGGTCCTGTGGGTCAAGTTTGGTTCGATTCTGAGAACGTTGACGAAATCGCGTGTCGTGGGCCCCACAGGCCCCGCTCGACGGGCGATTTTGTGATCGGCTCATCGGAATCCAATTCTGGAAGTTCCGTTGGGTTCGTATCATCGTTCCTGACTTGTAGACACTGAGTTTGCGGAAATTGGAGACCTTTGACCCTGACACGCTTTTCGGTGCAATGTGGCCCACCTGTGGATCCCGCTTTGGCCCGAAAATGTCATTTTTGCCCTTGTGTCCAAATTGGACTCAAGGACAGGCGTTTTTAGCTATTTGATATTTTCTGAATCTAATGGTGATGTTTATTTCAGCAACCGGAGTAGTACCTGCAGATCACACTGAGACCAGAGCTACAGTGGAGCCAGGACCCCAGGCAAGTGTACCTTGCCAAACTTTGCAGTATTGTTACATATTTTTCTTGCTTCATTATATTGCTGTGCATGCTTAACCTAGGACCGTGTGACGTACTTAGCGTCCGATTATCAGTCGGGTGCCGACACCGTACGCGGTGTTGGGTACGGTCACCTAGAGATGGACATTCGTGACACTATATACTCTCGTACTTGTCTTACCAAGTACACCTTGACCCAGGACACTTGACACTACTCATGAGACAGGATCTTCCCGAGATATTCGTGGTGATTCTGTATAGGATACAGGACATGGACATCGTATTCTTAGATATTAGATGACTTGTTGCATTGAGAGATGATTGTGCGTGACATGGACATGGTGCATCGTGGACATGAGACGTGTGATTACATGGGGTGGGGAGAGACACACAGGCTACAGGCTGTTTCGTATATCTATCTACTACTATTGTGAGGCCTCAGACTCTCGTCGTAGAGCTAGGCACATTACGTGTTTATTACCGCTACCCGGCTCCCAGACACAGAGCTTGTAGTGGCTTCAGCCTGAGACTAGTGATGCTCTCACTTGCATTTCCACATAGATGGTTATATAGCTTACCCTATTTATTGTATTTTGCTGCACTGCATTTATTTTGGCTTGTATTTTCTGTACCTTGCTGTCCCCTGAGGACCTGGATCCGGACTTTGTCCCCAGGACTAGCAGAGGAGATCCCCCTAGAGTTATACAGTACAGGAGCATTATCAGGAGCAGAAGCAGGAACAGGAGCAGATACAGGAGCTGTACCGACACCAGAGGACGGGATCGTACCAGAGGACTTCTCCTGGGTATTGGTTTGAGATACTCATTTACTTCTGTTCCTATTTACTTTACTTCCAGTCTATTGCATTTTTGTATTAGACTTGTGTTCTCGGATTGTTCTCCGAGACTCTTTATTGAGATATGCTAGATTATATTTACTTGTTTTATTCTGGCATTTGATCTGTGATTATCTGTTGTGGATGAGATTAGTATAGACTGTGACTATTTATATTGGACCTGCTTATTACAGCTTAAGTATGCCCTGATGGATCCATTAAATTGGGTTGTCCATCGGTGCGTACTGCTGGCCATTATCACGCATCCGGTCCCTCGGTATTTTGGGACTGGGGCGTGACAACTTTAGCGCATATTCTCCTTGGCGCACTTTGGAGCACATTGGTTGCTAGCCTGGCCATTGTTTAGACCGGACCCGAGAGTTGTGGAGAGAGTGGGTTTGGTTGGGTTGGTGTATGTGTGGATTGGATGGGTTTGAGTGATCCAACGGTCCATATCTCAAACCTAAACCTATATATTCCCATTTTTTCTCTCTTCTCATTATCTTTCCTTTCCATTTCTCTTCCTTAGGTTTTCTCCCTCCCTCCGTAGGCAAGTATATCTTGCACAAGAAGAAGAACCATGGATTTATGCATGCTTTTAGTTCTTAATATTTTTGGTTTATTTCTAGCTCATATTGTTGGGACTGAGCACCCATTCATCTTTAATATTTGTTGTTCTTGATTTTCTTGGTTGGAATTACATAGACCTGAGTTTGGATCTATGGGTTTATTTTTATTTTTTTGGGATTTGATCTCCCAAAAACTTTGTGTTTTACAAAAGTAATTAGCTCATAGTGTAGAGCACCATAATTTATGTAACCTTGCTTTTGGCCATGCTTGTTTTCGAGTCCAGCTAAGTTTAGTGCTGAAACTTGATACAATACGTATACGAAAATGGCTAACTGGAGAAGAAGAACAGTGCTCTATGAAGAGTATGCAAGATGATCCCTTGGGCGTAGAAATACGTATGTTTTACTTTGGTTTCATTGGTGTGCTGTCCCAATTCTTCGTGCATACTAATCATACCTCACTCAGTCTCCTAGCAAAAGTGCGCCAGTTGTGAGACTCGTCTCACAGTATTCGTATTTTATGCGGATACGTATTTTTGAGCTATTTATTGCATTTTATTAGTTCTCGAGGAAGCTCAAAAATTTTAAAATTTTAAATTTTACTACCTGATCGGTATATCGATGGTATACTACAGTATACCAATAGTATACAGTCCGACAGATATTTGTTTTACTTTTCAAGATATTTTCTAGAATTTTTTCTATAAATAGCCCTTGATTTTCTTTTCTTTTTTATTTTTCATTTCTCTTTCTCTCTCTTCTCTTCACCCTTTTTCTTTTGAGCTTGGAGTATTGTCTTGAGACCTGGAGTGTGGTTTCTGAACCCCTTCGTGGTGGTGGACTAGAAGGTTTAGACTGGGAGCTCACTTTAGAGAAGTACACCTTACCGATTTCGTGAACTTCTTTTACTTTCTATTATTTTACTTTCCTGGAGCTTTGGTTGTTACTTTTTAGCTAGACATACTTTACTATTGTTGTTAATATCATAATTTTTAGCCTAGTGGCCGTTTTGGTTTTGATTTCTTGTAGAATCTTGTTTCGTCCCTTTTTGGTAATCGGTAACAGATACGGTACCGGAGTTGTGATCGTGAGATTTAGTTTATATTGTGATATGAGACTTACCCTAGACTTGACTTCTTGTTAGACTTGGTTCTAAAAAATTTTGGGCTTGATTTGGGTCCCGAAAATCAGACTTGACTTTGACTATGTTTATCCTTGAAAACCAGCATACCGACGGTGTACTACACTATACCAACGGTATACCGATATCGACCGACTTATATTTCTAGATATTTACTGTGAACCTTATTGGCATACCGACGATATACTATAGTGTACCGACGGTATATCGATCCTTGCCGACATTGTTAACCGACTTCAGAATATTTGTCTTGGCCGGCATACCGACGATATACTACAGTATACCGACGGTATACCGATTTTTGAAACTTTGTTTTCCAGAACCTTTCTTGCCTACTTGGAACGGCATACCGACGATATTCTACAGTGTACCGACGGTATACCGATTTGCTGGAATCCAGACTTGCTATATTTTTTGGATCTCTGGACCGGAATATCGATAGTGAACTGGACTGTACCGACCGTGCTCTTTCTTTAGGAATTCTTAGTTTTTTATGATTTTATTTTGATTCTTCTGGCTTTTGCTTGGACATGCGATGACTTGAACTAACTAGACATGAACTTAGATGGCTTCAGATGACTTGACTTGACCTAGCTTTACTCGGTTTCACCCGGCTTTGCCCGGCTACACGTGATGACATGATTGACTGGACTTGATTTGACATGACTTTACATGGCTTGACTTGGTTTCACTTGGCTTCACCTGGATAGACTTGGCTTCACATAATTGTACATGGCTTAACCTGGATTCATATGGTTTTACCTGGCTTTACATGGCTTTACTTAGTTTTATATGGCTTGGTTGTTTTTGTGGCTTACATGAGTCTATTTGTGTAATGTAGATTAAACTTGTCAATATTACTATTAGAACTTGTTTTGTTGCATCATGTCTAGGATGGATTCAGTAGAATTCCACACTCAGATTCATACAAGAAACTTCTTGGGGTTATTAACTAGAGATTTACTTAGTACATGGCTAGGAATTTTTCTAGATTGCATGCAGTCCCAGTTATTCATATGGTTATCTTGTGGAGTATCAAATGGTTTATCTTGTAGAGTATCTTAAGGAGTATTTGGTGTTGGTTTGTACGTATGGATATCCCGGACAGACTGCAGAGGCATGCGATCAGAAGGAACTCTAGTACCACGTTGCATTATAATTGTTAGTAATTAGGATTATGAGAACCCTAGTTAGTTAAAGTATCAAGATATACTTACATAATTTGTCGTAATTTATGGATGATAGTTAGTCTAGGCTTTCCATGATCATACCTTTATTTTTTGCACTTGTTATTCTATTTTGCTTATTAGTTCAGGATATGTCTCATTGCAGGTTTACAGTATTTTTTTATTATCTTGAGATCATTTACATTCAGTCTTTACTTTCAGTATTTGTATTGCTTGTGTTGTTGGTTTAAGTTCCTAGATTGGCTTCCTTTGTGGTACTTGCTATTTGGGTCTGATCCCACTAGTTTTGTATGGCCAGATCTAGTAGCAGCATCGAAGGATCTTTTGTACTTTCTTGAGGATGGTGACCACCAGGAGCACCAGACCATTTGAGTGAGTTTTCTTACTTTTCCACTCTGATATACATTCTACTTTTATTAGCGTTTAGCCACCGAGCACGTATTTAGGTCATATTTTGGTTTGATCAGTTAGCCTACGGGAAATATCATGATTGCCATATCCTAGGGTTGATCATGTATGACTTAGATTCTGGCTAGTTTATTCATTTTGTGTTCACTAGCTTCATGATTATATGTATATTATAGTTTGGGACGCTTTACTATTATATTTTAGCTGATCTTACATCTTGTTTGTATTCCTATTGTTCTTGTGATTGAGACACTAGGGTTTGTTGGACCTTGGCTTGACTGTTGGTTTATAGTAGTGACCCTTATGTCTTACAGCTTTACCATATATACGGAGTACCGGTGTGCTCTAAGTATACGTAGTTGGCCTTGTTAGTTTCGCTCTCTAGTATTCTGGTTTTTGGACATTACTTGGTTTTAGTGGTGGCCTATAAAGGTATGTTTTTTTTACATATATGTGAGGGTTGTTGCTGTTGCTAGATGTCTCAATCCTAAACTTTTTATCTTGATCCCTAGTCATTTTTCTCCATCCCTGATTCTTCATCTGATATCTGCCTAGTCGTTGATCTATCTTGTTCGTTGATTGACTCTTGTGTTCTTAACTTTTAGGGGCACTATTCCTGTTACTATCGACCAGATGGATCGAGTACACCTCGAGGAGGGTCAGCATTCGGGAGCCCACTGTATTCCTAGAGGTCGACCTAAGCATTTAGGGGCAGAGTCTAAAGTAGATCCCGAGACAGATCGGACAGCAGTACCGGACTAGCACGGAACACCGGTGCACCTAGTTCAGCCCGAGCAGCCAGAGGGTGTTGTCTGAGCCCTGATGGATATCCTTCGAGGTTTTATGATGACCCAGCAGTACCAGAGTGACGTACTCACTCAGTCGGTCCAGACAGTGTTGGAGCGAGGTGGTTCTTAGATTCATAATTCTGCGACCAGCTTCAGGTATATCATTCCTCCGTACTTCTATTGCATAGAGGACGCAATTTCGTCCGATGCTTGGCTGTAGGACACTGAGGCTATCTTGGAGGCAGCAGGGACTCTGGCTAGAGAGCGTGTAGCAGTAGTGAGGCTATAGTTGTTGGACTTGGCTCGTGACTGGTGGACAGTGCAGGAGGGTTCTCTCACAGCACCGATTTCATGGAAAGTTTTTAATGAGAGGTTCCAGACGAGGTATTTTGACGTGGTGGCACATTATGAGCTTCAGCAGAGGTTTAACAACCTCAGCCAGGAGAAAAGGATCATCGATGGTTATGTGACGGAGTTTGCGAGGCTTAGTCGGTTTGGTCCCACTTTGGTAGCGATCGAGATGGATAGGGCTAGGAGGTTCCAGCAGGGAATCCATTTAAAGATTATCTTGGCGGTGTAGCAGCATAAGTTTCAGACCTTCGACGCTGTGATTTGGGCAGCTAGGAGGTATGAGTATATATCACAAAGGATTACAGATCGAGTTGGGAGCCAGAAGAGGCCCAACGTTTCAGGAGGATCAACACCCCAATCATCTGTACTAACTCCAGCAGTTCAAGCACTAATGGTTGGATCCTCAAGGAGGACAACAGCATCTTAACATTCTTCCCAAACGCGTTCTCAGTAGAGACAATCATCTTCTTCTTCTTCCAGTAGTTGTTTCCATTATGGGAAACCTGGATATATAGTATCAGAGTGCCGTAGGGCATATGGATTGTGCTTGTTATATTGGGCATCAGACCACATGGTCGGAGCATGTCCTAGGAGGAACCATACTGGATCATCATTTGCCCAATCAGCAGTTCGGCTAACAGTGTCGCAGTACAGGGCACCAACACCAGTGCATTAGCACCAGATTCAGTGGCCTTTGCCTCCACTGGCTCAGAAATTCCAGCAGAGGCCACAACAATATGCACATTCCCAGGCAAAAGCGAGATCTAGATGTCAGCAGCAGATGGGACCAGCACCCAAAGGGCAGGGTCGAGCCTTCTTACTATCGATTGAGGAGGCTTTGGCAGTAGAAGATGTGGTATCAGGTACCATTCTCGTCCACTTCCATTCAGCTTTATTCGATTCTGGTACATCGCATTCATTTATATCTGCATACTTTGTGACATGAGTTGGATTAGAGTTTGAGTCCTTACTTGTAAGGTTAAATATACTTATTGGTAACGGTCTCGTGAGAGTAGATAGGGTATATCCCTTATGTAGAGTTATAGTGTGCGAAAGAGAATTTCTTGCGAGGCTGATAGAGTTTTCTATGGGCGATTATGATATCGTCCTTAGGATGGATTGGTTGAGTGCGAGACAAGTGATGATAGATTGCCATAGTAACAAGGTTATCTTTCATGTACCTGGTGAGGAGGAGTTCTCATTCTTGAGAGGTGCAGTAGAGTCACTGGTGGTTACATTGATGATGGCGGAGGCCGAGGAGGCACAGTTTCTAATAGTAGTTTGTGAGTTTTTTGACGTATTTTTCGACGAGCTACTAGATGTACCACCAGTTAGAGATGTGTATTTCTACATTGATTTAATCTTGGGAGCAGAGCCAGTTTCAGAGAGAGTTTATAGGATGTCACCTTCTGTGTTAGAGATCTTGTACTAGATGATTAAGGATTTAAGATCCAAGGGATCCATTAGACCTAGTGCATCGCCTTGGGGAGTCCCGTTACTTCTTGTTAAAAAGAAGGATGGTTCATCGCATTTAGTTATTGATTATAGAATACTAAATGCGACAACAATTAAGAACAAGTATCCATTGCCTAGGATAGAAGACTTGTTTGATCAGCTCAATGGGGTAGCTATATTTTTTAAGATCGATTTATGGTCTGGGTATCATCAGATCAGAGTTAGAGAGCATGACATACCCAAGACGGCGTTTAGATCTAGATATGGTCATTGGAAGTTCCTAGTTATGCTATTTGGAGTGACCAATGCACCAGTTATATTCATGTCTCTCATGAATAACATCTTCATGCCTTACCTAAACCAGTTTGTGATAGTATTTATTGATGATATCTTGGTCTATAGTCGAGTGAGGAAGAGCATGAGCAACATCTTTGCGTAGTTCTTCAGATTCTTTGAGAGCAACAGATATTTCCATGATCCGCACCCGATGTTGGGGCACGAGTAGTGAACAACGCCCAGCCTACGCTGCAGCATCGGCGGTAGAACGCTGTTTAGATAATCTATCTATCTAACAATCAAGATATAAATATGCCAGCAATATAAAATGAATACACTCAATCACAGATCTATAAGATGGAACAACGCACGAATATGATAAAAGAATAGAAGAGTCATAATACAGCTTACAAGATAAATAATATCCAATGAGTCAAAACAAAAAAATACTAATAACAATGTTGGAGACAAATTTAGTACAAAAGAATCTATCCGCTGTGTTACGAGTCCTGAGTCATCTGTTTCAGTCGGGATAAGACTCTCCTGAGCCAAGGTCTCTGGCTCTAAGCCTACGACATCCTGAGGCCCGTAGTGAGTGGGGTACCACTCCTCAGTGTCATCTGGAAAAATATGTCCAGTCAGAAAAGGAGCAAAGTACATCTCTAACAGCAGTTCTAATAAATAATATAAACTACGTAACATTAAATAGAGCGAATATACAAGATACAATATAAAGGTATAAGAGATACGCAATAAAGAAATACTTGAAATAAATACAATAATGAGCATCATAGGAATGAACAAGAAATACTCCTACTAAGTGAGTGAGTACCATCTTTAACATGTGATCGGCTTGGAAACTTGCACAAGGATTATGGCCTGGTTAATCATACATGCGGTGTATGATTAATACTATTCAAGGAACAAGACATATACAAGGAGGGTATGATCACATATCTATACTACATACTCTCCGTCCCCGACTGGTATAGTAGATCCAACCATGGTATGTTATGACACGAGATTCCACAAGAAGGGCGCTACTCTTCTCATGAACTAATGTCTGTATTTGTACAAGAATAATAATGAAACAAAGCTTGCACAAGATACACCGTAAATAACAAGAAATAACATCTCATGATGAGATCCGGATATACCAATCCGTGTAACCATCGTGTCAAAAAATTAAGGATATCTACATTAAATACAAGAGACATAGAGGATATCATAAATGAGAAACTATCAAAAAATGTACTTGCCTGAAATCCGGTGAACAGTATCAAAGATGTCCGGTACGGTACCTCGAAGACCTAAATATGGAATATTACATCAATACAAGGTTTGGAATGAAAATAAGTTAAACTAGTCAACTTCTAGGTCATAAAGCCATTTCTAAGTCAAAATAATCAAACTAGGTCAACTCTAGGTCAAACCAGTCAAACTTGGTCAAACTAGCTATTTCTAGGTTGTATGAGTCCATCTCTAGGATATTGGATCCATACACTATGTAACTAGGCCATACTAGCTATATTAGGATACTAGAAAATCTACAAGATACCGTATCATAAGCTACGCAATTTATTAGATATAAAAATATCATAATACATATATACAAACAACAATATATAATACTCCTAACTAAACTAATGTTAAGTGGATACCTTGGCTTTGAACCAAAGCGGTATCACACCACCTACACTCCCATCTTGATGTCCAAACCCAATACCTTAAGTAAAACCCAATACCTTGACATTACCTTGGTATCACAAGGTAATTTAATATCTAATTTATAACTACTACCCATATACCTCACTATACATTAATATGTATTTAAAATTATAACAATATTATACTAAACTAATATACTAACATACCCCTTGATATTCAATACCCGTACCCAAGATACCTTACTCTCATTACCTTGGTGTACCCCAAGGTAATCTAGAAATAATGCTAACTAATATTAACTAGTACTTATGTATATATAAATCTCATATATATTATATACCAACTTATTTACAATATATATAAACTACTAGCTTATTAATATAAACTAATAATCTTATATATATATATATATATATATATATATATATATATATATATATTAAAAATGTTGCTGCCGTTGCTTACTGTCGCTGCTTCTGCTGCTTTCTGCTTCTGCTGCTTACCGCTTCTGCCTCTGCTGCTTACCGCTGTTGCTTCTGCTTCTGCTGCATCTTCTTCTTCTGCTTCTGCTTCTGCTGCTTACTGATGTTGCTTCTCTCAGCTTCTCACAGCTTTCTAATGCTTTTATCACTGTTTTCTACTGTTTAAATTATTATTTTTTATTGTTTATTCTTCCCTCAAGCTCATACACATAAATACACATCTCACACACACACACACACACACACACACACACACACATATATATATATATATATATATATATATATATATATATATATATATATATATATATATATATATATATATATATATATTACCATATTAGAGAAGCACATGAACTTCTACTCTCCCATGATTACCAACACATCAACAAGAATTCTAGATCAAACATATAAATATACATATACATATATCTCACATAATAAATATAATTACAATATTTATAATATCTATAATTTAATTAAATTGCAAAGAAGAAACACGTGAAGTGCATCATACCCATATCACACTAGATCTATGATATGCTTGCGATACGGCTCCACCACACAACCAAATATATTCCAATGGACACGAGCAAGTCTAAAATCATAAGTATGAATAATACGAAGAGCTAACTACTTATCTACGTGTCCGTGTCAAAATATGACATGCTCAAACCCCCGTGTCGGAGGAAAACTTTCAAAATAATCTGTATATCCAAATTATCGGGATACGGCCTACATGTATCTAATTGTGGATACGACACTAGCCATAATCAATTAAACACATGTCAATTTAGTCTAATTGACCTATTGACAAACACAAGATGTGTCAATCTCGGAATTCTCCCAAAATTGACACAAAATACCATATAACTTTCTCTATAGACCTCCTATGAACATAATTCTAATTCCTATGGGTAGCCTTAGCATATGGGGTGGTTCTTAATAATTAAAATACAAATTTAGAGTCTAATTAGAGGGAAAAAACTAAATTATACCTATTGGAAGATGGATTTTCAATGAAACCTCCAAATTGAGTAAAAAGAGCTTCCAACTTGTAGATCCTTGCTCCTCCTTGTAGATCCATACTTTCTCTTTGTAGATCCTTGCTCCTCCTTGTAGATCCTTGCTTTCTCCTTTTAGATCCTTGCTTCCTCCTTGTTCTAATGGCCTCTAATGATGATTTGAGAATAAATTGGAAAGAAATTTGGGTAGAATTTGATGTGGGAAAGAAGAAATTTGGAAGAGAAAATTCTAGATCTAGATTTGAAATAAAAATGAAGAGAGAGAAAATTTCCTCTATTATTAAATATGGCCGACCACAATTTCCCCTTCCCAAGCTGCTATAAAATGTCTAGAATACCCCTTGGGGCTTTTCATGAAGAAATAATTAAGGAAGGAAGGTTCTAGTCTAATTGGTTTAACTTAATTAATCTTTCTCCTAATGATTAGGCTTATTATTGGGCTCAATTCTAACTAAAATTAAATGTTGGTCCATGGATCTAATCTAAACTAGTTAGGTCCACTAACACAAGTCCAAAATAAAAAACTAACATCTAATAATAAATAAATAATACAATAAATAAATATACAACATGCACAATATTTAATTAATTATAAAATGACCAAAATACCCTTCCTAGAAAATGTGGTAGTGACAAGTCTACCCCCCTTAAAATAATTTCGTTCTCAAAATTCAAAGACAAAACTACCCCAGAAAATAAAACAGAACAGAATCAGGAAATAACATACCTCAAGGCACAAACAAATATGGGTAACGCTCACGCATTTCATCCTCTCTTTGCCAGGTAGACTCTCATGGGGAGTGATGCCTCCTGTGACGCATACCAAAGGAATAGTCAGGTTCCTCAGCACCTTCTCTTTCTGATCCAGAATCTCAACTGGCTGCTCTGGATAGCTAAGAGTAGGGCCCACCTCTATCTCCGAGTGATCCAACACGTGACTAAGATCCGCCACGTACCGTCTCAACTGCGACATATGAGACACGTTATGCACTCCCTCCAATAAAGGTGACAAGTCTAGTATGTAAGCAAATGCACCGACCCTCTCGAGAATATTGAAAGGTTCGATGAATCGTGGACTAATCATCCAGCCTCTACCGAAATGAATCGTGCCTCATATCGAAGAAATCCTCAGAAACACTAAACCACCAACCTAGAACAAAAACAACCTTAAGAATTTAATCTATAACAAATAACCAATATCAATCACAAAACAAAAATCTAAACTATACCTCAAACTCCAAAGGTCTCCGGTGGCTATCGGCCCAATACCGCTGTCTGTCCTACGCCACTCGAAGTCTGTCTATGATCAGCTTAACCTTCTTTGCTGCATCCACAACCATCTCTGGCCCTATCAAAACTCTCTCTCCAACATCGTCCCATGACAAGGGAGTATGATATCTCCGACCGTACAGAGCCTCAAATAATGACATCTCTATACTAGCCTGGTAGCTGTTGTTGTAAGCAAACTCTACTAAATGGAGATGGTCCTCCCAAGATCTCCCAAAATATAGTACACAAGTACTCAACATATCCTCGAGAGTCTGAATGGTCCTCTCTGACTGCCCAAATGTCTGGGGGTGATATGCAGTAGTAAACTTGAGCTGGGTGCCCAAACTCGCCTGCAAACTCCTCCAGAAATGAGAAGTGAAATGACTATCCCGATCCGAGACTATGTTGACGGGAACCCCATGTATCCTGACGATCTGCCTCACATACATCTCTGTCAGCTTCTCCGTAGACAAACCCACCTTGAAAGGCAAAAAGTGGGCCGACTTGGTCAACCTGTCAACGGTGACCCAAATCTTGTCTTTTCTTCCTGGAGATCGTGGAAGTACGGACACAAAATCCATAGTAATGTGCTCCCACTTCCACTCTGGAATGGATAATGGCTGAAGTAAACCACCTGACCTCTGCCTCTCGGCTTTCACCTGCTGACACACTAAGCATCTGGATACAAACTGTGCCACTTCCCTCTTCATGCCATACCACCACACACTCTCTTGTATATCCCGATACATCTTGTTGGCACCTGGATGCATGGAATACTGAGAGCGATGCACTTCCTGCAACACTCCTAATGCATCTTCCCACTAGGCACACATAATCTAACACCATGCCGTAAAGAGCCATCCCCAGCAATGGTGAAATCATCCTTCAATCCTGCTCTCACCTGAGCTCTGATGCTCCTCAGAGATACATCCTCATACTGGGCTTCCTTGATCCTGTCCATCAACTCTGAGTGTATCTGCAACCCACACATCTATATGTCAAAACCAGGAACTATCACCTCAATGCCTAAGCTCTCCAAGTCCTCCAACAAATACCGATCATACGTCAACAACATAGCTACTGGATACCTGCTCAAGGCATCATCAACTACATTGGCTTTTCCAGGATGATACTGCAAAGATATGTCAAAATCCTTCATCAGTTCCAACCACCGACGCTACCTCATGTTCAACTCCTTCTAAGTGAAAACGTACTTCAAGCTCATGTGGTCTGTGAAGATCTCCAGACGCTCTCCGTACAAATAGTATTTCCATAACTTTAGGGCAAAGATGACTGCTGCCAACTCTAAATCGTGGGTAGGATAGTTCTTCTCATAAGGACATAATTGCCTGGATGCATAGGCAATTACTTTTCTATTCTGCTGAAGAACACAACCCAGCCCTTTCTCCGATGCATCACTATAAATAGTGAAACCTCTAGACCCTGATGGCAATATAAAAATAGGAGCAGACGTCAACCTCTTCTTCAATTCTCAAAAGCAACCTGGCACTCCTCTATTCAAATAAACTATGCATCCTTCCTGGTGAGTCTAGTCATTTGCTCGGCAATCCTTGAAAAATCTTGTACAAACTTCTTGTAGTAGCCTACTAGACCCAAGAAACTTCTGATCCCTGCTACTGAACTCGGGTCTTCCAAGACTCGACTGCTGCGATCTTCGAATCTACTGAAATTCCTTAATCAATTACAACATTCTTAATTACTCTACCTTGTCTAGGAAGAACTCATACTTGGACAGCTTCCCATACAGCTTCTCCTTCCTCAGCACATCCAACACAATCCGTAAATGCTCCTCGTGCTCCTCCGACGTCTTCGAGTATATGAGTATGTCATCAATGAACACCACCATGAACTTGTCAAGGTACTGGTGGAACACCTTGTTTATCAAATTCATAAATATTGCCGGGGCATTAGTCAACCCAAACGGCATCATCATAAACTCATACTTGTCATGCCGAGTCCTAAAATATGTCTTCGAAATGTCCTCTGGCTTCACTTTTACCTGGTGGTAGCCTGATCTCAAGTCTATCTTGGAAAATACCTTGGTGCCACTCAACTGATCGAATAGGTCATCAATCCGTGGTAACGGGTATTTATTCTTGATAGTGAGATTATTCAAAGCCCTGTAATTGGTGCACATGCACACCGATCCATCCTTCTTCGGTACAAACAATACCGGTGCTCCCCACGGTGAAGAACTAGATCTGATAATCCCCTTATCCTGTAATTCATCCATTTACTTCTTCAGCTCGACCAGCTTGCTGTTGTTCACTCTATAGACATGCTGTAAACTTGGTTCTGCACCTGGCACCAAGTCTATAGAGAATTCAACATCTCGATTTGGCGGCAATCCTGGCAATTCCTCAGGAAACACATCCAAGAACTCTGCTATCAAAGGATGCGGTAACTCCTTGTCTTCCACCATAGCTCCACAGATAATGCCTTTTCTCTGCTCTGCAGCTCCTCTAGCAAACTAAAACTCTAGCTCTCCTGGCGGGCTAAACAAAACTCTACCTCCTCTATAATCTATACTAGCATGGTGCCTACTCAACCAATCCATCCCGAGTACAATATTGTAGCTCAGAAGTAGAATTATAAGTAGACACACACTCAACTTTTGGTCTCCCAGAGTAACTCTTCGATCCTTACAAATATCACTAACTAGGATAATGCCTCCCCCGGTCATGATCTTGTAAGTCCTAAGCAAAGACTCAGCTACCAAACGATGCTTTAGAGCAAAATAAACAGATACAAAACTATGGGAAGCACCACTATAAAATAAAGCTAAAGCTGGAATAGAATCAAAAAGATTAGAACCTGCGATGACATCTCCGGTGGGCTCGGCCTCCTCGATTGTTATAGCAAACGGTCGTCCCTAGCGTGTACCTCCCTGATGCTGGTGCTGGGCATAACACTGCTGCTGGATCGAAAGCGGCGGTCCCCTCGGCTGTACTACAGGTGGACTCGTATGTGTCCTCGGAGCTGGAGCTACTCCCTGAACTGCACGACGAGGGTTGGAAGGATACTCTCTTAGCTGATGCCCCTCGACACCATAATACAAACTCCCAACCTCTTCCTGCAAACTTCCTAGATATGGCCGTGCTTCTTGCAAACTCCCAACCTCTTCCTACACATCCTCCTACACCCGGCTCATACCCAATTCTCTATAACTGAAAATACTTCACACTCTAGGTGCACTTGCCATTCAGTTCTGAACTGAAGACAACCTTGCAACCACACCTCCTGCCTACTGGAGTACCAACATCAACTGCAAATTGCTCTGTAGCACTTGCTGCCCTGTGCCAGGCTTGGTGCCACTAGCCTGTAGGTTCCAGAAAATTATTCCCCCTTGTCTGCAGTTGTACATCCTAGGACACCATTGCAACACTAAAGTTCCTTGATACTCAAAGACACTAGTACCTAATTGATACTACACACACTAACATACTAACACCAGTCTAACACTGCAAAGAACATATGTTGCACAACCTATGAAACCTGCCACCCTATTGATTAATGCAATGCATGAACCCAGGTGCCCACTACATCCAAATCTCCAGGCAGTGCTCGAGCTCTAACACCCTTCACCTGAACCACGCTCCTACCTACTGCACACTGCTTCCAAATCAGTCCACTCCTCCAATACTGCTGTTGCCTGTAGTGTTCAGCATGGCTGAACCATGCTCCAGTGCACTAAGTTATCTGCCCAAATTGGTACACCTATACTAACCCCCCCGATACCCTTACACTCTCACATGAGTCAGATACAAGAACACACTCTTAATATAAACACCACACCCTCTAGAGCACATCATTTGAGCACACACCACTCCATATTTCTATAATTCAATACTCACACCCAACACTTATACTGCAAGAAATGAACCCAGGGTTTTCCCCCTTTACTTGTTGCAACCCAAATCAACAGACCTTACACCACACATCCTCCATATACACATAAACACACACTCTCTCTCTCTCTCTATATATATATATATATATATATACACACACACACACACACACACACAAGTATATTTAATACACTATTGGAACACTCTCTCGTTGACACCAATGACACACACTACCAACACCCCGACCAATGATGACAATGTATCAAAAACTTAGTAGGCTAGTATCTTGATACCTTATGATACATCCTCATATCACCCCCATGATGATACCGAAATCCTATAATACGAACCATATAACTAATTTATGATATATAATAATTTGAATAACTAAAATTAATGCTATAAAAAGAAAATTAGCCTATAAAAACACAATACATGGGAAAATACCTAATCTACACTCCCGTATCATAGAATATCGTGATATTGCTCTCTGTATCCAATTGTGGACACACCAAACCTCTCAAATCAATGAATCATACTACAAAATTCCTATAAAATATTTCTACAAACACCAAGTGATCCAAATTTAGATTTTTCCCAATTTGGCCACAAAAGTCAATGTAACTTTCTCAATAGATCTCCTATGAACCTATTTCTTCTTTCTATGGGTAACCCTTTTAAGGGTTTAATACACCATTAAAATATAAAATGACAAGAAAAATGGGGTTTTTATCTATTGGGAGATGGATTCCAAATGTGGTTCCTCCAATGAGCACAAGAGTGAGGAATGAGCACCAATCTCAACCCAAGCTCTTCTTCCTCAAGCCTCTTGCAACCTTCAAGCTTCTATCTCTCCTTGGTAAATAAGAATAAGAGGGATGAGATTTGGAGTAAAGAAATTACGGTTTGCTCTCAAGTTTTGTGGATGAACTAAATGGAAATAAATGGAGGTCATTCATGAATAAAGAGGTTTATATAGACTTTCCCTTAGGGTTAGAGTTTGTGTCATGATGGTTTTATTTGACTCAGAATCTCCTCTTATTCTTTCATGAATAGTATATTAAAATTTTTAGGAAGGAATATTATATGCTTGAGTCCAAATTGGTTTAATGATCCTAATCTAGTCATGACTAACTAGTGGTTCAACTTAACTGGTCTAAATTCAATAAATAACCCATTAGTCATATATTATATATATAATATTCTAATATAAAAATAATGGTCAAATGATAAAAAATATTTTTGCTATGGAAATGTGGTGGTTACAATCCTACCCCCTTAGAAAAATTACATCCTCGAAATTTAAAGATGGTTGTATCTCTTCTAGGTAAAACCCTAACCCATCTAAAATCATACAATCATGCAATTTAAAAAAATCACTAATTATCATCATATGCAAGATTATGATCTCTGTCTATCATGATGTTGTTATCTCAATCAGGGTATACTACTAATTATGTTAACTATATAGCACAAGCAACTATAAGGTACTTAGGAATCAATCAAATAAAATGGATGGAAAATGACAGGAAGAAGGAACAGAACTTGCTAATCCATCACCTGTAGCATCGGCCTCCTCGACCGTCATCACAAATGCCCCACCCTGCTGGGGTGGATCCCTCTGCGGGTGCTGGGAAATCTGTGGTCCCACAGGTGGTCTAACTCCACCACTCTGCCCTTGGTCTGCATACTAGCCTGGACGGTGAAGGGTTAAGAGATAAATATTCACCAAATGCTTCGTTGATCCACAATGCAAGCACGTTCCTATCCTCTTCCTGCACACCTCTCAAGTGTGCCCAGTCTTCCTGCAATAGGTGCATTAAGTAGCCTACTGCATCTGCCTTTGAGGCTATTGTAGCATTTGTTGTACCTAAGCTTGAACTGGAGCACGAATTGGCGCCTGAAACTACAGCAGCTGAAACGCCCTCGGCTGCTGAAAATTGGGCCATTTAGCTGGACCCGTGCTACCGCTGCCAATTATCTCCCGGTCCCTCTTGGGCCTCAAACTCAGGTCCCTCTCGACCTTATGGGCCTCAGCAAGAATCGTCACGTACGTCTCATGGCTCAAAGAAATAAGGTTCTTGACTTCCCAGTTTAGGCCCTCCCTAAAGCGGCTCGCCCTGTCCTCCGGATCTCGTACCATGTTCCTTGCTTACCTGCTCAGCCTGTCGAACTCTGCAACGTACTCCTCTACCGACATGCCCTTCTCTGGGAGGTTCTGAAACTGTCGCTCCAGGTTGAGTTTCTCTGTGCGTGGAAAGAACTTCCTCTTGGACAGGTCCTTGAAGCTATCCCATGTCAACCCTGGATCAGAAATCTATGGTTCATTCCGGAACCAAGTGCTAGCAATATCTGACATATGCAATCCATTCATCTCTGTCCTCAGGTCCTCAGCAAGGTGGTATAAGCACATAATATGCTCGAGGTGATTGAGCCAGTCGTCAGCGTAGATAATACCCTCCGTCCCTTCGAAGTCGCAGGGACCCAACTTCTCAAAATCCTCTATGTTGCCCGGTCTGGGATGTACACCATGTGGCTGGGGCGACACCACCTTCTCCATTACAGCCAATGCAACCTGGTAGGCATTCTCAATGCCCTAGCGTAGCACATCCGCCTGTCTCTGCTGCGCCGCCATCATCTCTCGGAATAAGACAAATATTTGTGCCCCGTCAACTGGCACTAGTGGTGGGGGTGGAAGACGTGTTAAATATAGTATCAAACACCATAGAATATTCCAGAAAATAAAAGATGTGTCAAATACATGCCAAATTTATCATCAGCCTTCAGAGTTCCGACATCCGACGACTGCTTCATGGCATTTTGAAGCATGGGCATATATGTCATTGGCCCAATCAGTGCATCCTCAACCAGGGTACATCGGTTCATTCTTGTTATAACTGATTACTTCTTTAAATGGACAGAAGCTATACCGTTCATCGAGGTCAAGACATCGAATAAGATCAACTTCATTAAGCATCGTGTCATTTATCGCTTCGGGCTTCCACGTAGGATCTGTTGGCCTAATATTATATTGAGTTTTTGAATATGGCTAATCACTTAAGTTTAGCATTATGATAATCGATCAATCACTATAGTAACTTCTACTTAAACTCAATATTGTCCAGATATGCATTAATGTTATAATATTTGCTTATGTATATTGGTTTGTTCGTCTAACACATATGTGCATAAAGCAACAAGCAAGATCAGCATGGACATATACTATAACAAAATAATGATGAGCCAAAGACGGTATTATACCAAAAGATTTCTCTGAATCGCCTACGACTTATCCGGACCCGATCAACGGACGGGGGTCGAGGGGCAGCGCCCCTCGTAGGGGGTTCGGGGGTGAGCTGAAAGGTATTCAGATTCCCAGATCTGTTTATCTTTGGCCAACTACCTACAAGAGAAAATGCGTCTTCCAGTCAGCGGATATTTTAGAAGTTTGGCATCATCAGTGTTCTTAGTTTTTAGTAATGTAATATGATGTTTATTGAGTCTAGGACTTATGTACACCGAGTCGCACTGGCATAACCTAAGTCCATTTAAATAAATCCTTGAATCTATCTACCAAATCAGCCTAAATTCAAACTCAAACCTTACTAGAATTGTCAATCGAACTCGGGCCGAATTTGTACCAAACTTGGACCAAAGTTGGTCACCTATATAGTATAAAATCAATCCAGTTATTACACCCCTGATTTTTAGGTCCAACATTCAAAAATTTGAATTAAATCCTACCCGAACTTTGGCCGAATTCGATTTGCTAATACTCTATAAATATGATTGGTTTTCCACATTCTAACACACTCAACCATTCTAATTTTATCTATTCTATAGTGAGTAAACCCTCAAAGCCTAAACTTTCCTATCTCCAAGATCAACTTTCTAGCCTTCTAGTGCCAAGTGCGATCTCGGTTAGATGTCTTTCAGAGTTGTAATAACATAGTTTATCAAGCCCCTCTTCTGTTTGAAGTCTGCGTGCTCTTCGTATCAAACGCACGTATGTGAAATTGCGAGCCTTCGGATCTAAACTTGTGGTTATAAGAAGTGGCAAGCCTTCAGATCAAATCTTATGATTCACTATTGGTGATTATAGTGGATACAACTTCGAGCAAGAGTTCTCGGGATTGGACTAGTCCTCTCAGAGAAAAACTAGTATACATAGCGGAGTTTGCATTTTCTCTCTCTTACTCTTACTGCTTTATATATATCTATCTTGCATATACACTATTAGTTGTTAGCTGCCTTCGTATTTCACATAAATTTTAATTGGATAGATTATTCTTCTGCACTCTATTCACCCCCCTCTAGAGTTGTCCTACGGTCCTACATGATCATCCATGAAAATGGTCCACGGTTTGTAAGCCACATATTTTACTATTTTTGTGACAAGAATTGGATCCAGAATATAGCATCTACAACATATAACCCAACAGCGAATGGATTAGCCGAAGCATTCAACAAAATAATTATCAAGTTGCTCAAAAAGTTTGTTTCATCCAACAAACGCGATTGGAATGAGAAGCTTGGTGATTGTCTTTGGGCCTACCGTACAACGGTCCAGAACCCAACTAGATGTACGTTATTCTCTTTGGTTTTTGGGAGCAAAGCAGTACTTTCCCTAAAAATCCAAGTCCTATGTCTCCGGATAGCCCTTGCCAACCAGTTAACAACGAAGACAATCATCGTCTGCAGTTCCAAGAGTTGGAGGCACTCGATGAAAAATATCTGCTGGCTCAACAGTGCATTGAGCTATATCAAGAACATATTTCCAAAGCCTTTAACAAGAGGGTGAAGGAAAGAGTATTTCGAACCAATGACCTCATCTTAGCAGTGAGAAGACCGATGGTCATTATGCACAAGACGGCTGGGAAATTCTAGGCCAAGTAGGAAGGCACTTTTGTCATGGAATCAGTGTATTCCAATAGTGAATATAGGCTTGTAAAGCCAAATGGAGATCTGCTCATGATGTCCATCAATCATAAATTTTTGAAGAAATACTATGTCAGAGCCATAGCCGAACTCCTCTTAGAAGTGTACAGTGTTTACATTCTTGAAAATCTATTATCCATATTTCAAGAGTCTATAATACACGCTATAGTTAATGGATCCACTCCTTAATAGAAATTCTCTAAAATTAACCATCACTACTAGCCCTATTAGTTACCCCTACAAGAGTCGGTGAAACTCTTATTACTTCAAGCTATTGTCTGTATCCTGCCCCGGATACAATATAGACAATAGAGCCTCTAAGATTTTCCAGTGGAACAAATACCTCGGATCCTACGAAACATCCTCGTTGAGATCACTCAAAATAAAATTCTCCAAGCAGAATTATATCCTTAGAGCCCAGTCGCTCTAAGGATGTCTTATTTTTAATCCCCAGCCGGATTAAAGATACTCAGAATATTCCTGCCCCAGCTGGGATAGAGTATTCCCTAATTGTAGTTCATGTCCATAATATCTCTAAACTATTTTGTTTCGTCTCCCTAATGGAGTAGATCTGTTAGTAGAGCCCAGTTGCTCTCAAGACTTCTTATCCCCAGGAACGAGTCTACTCTCAACCAGAGTTCACTATATTCTCCAGGAAAAAATAAGCATG
This sequence comes from Iris macrosiphon, assembly GCA_036927795.1. NCBI lineage: Eukaryota > Viridiplantae > Streptophyta > Magnoliopsida > Asparagales > Iridaceae > Iris > Iris macrosiphon. The sequence goes on from JAYESA010000803.1 coordinate 68,544, forward strand.
TCCATATTAACTCTGAATTTTTCCCCATAAGAGTTAGTTCCCCACATAAGTTTATTTCTGCCATGTCCATATCACCTCATAGCAGACATATACTGGAAGATATGGATCAAAATTTGCCATGTCCATATTACCTTTGAGCAAGTATCTGTCCGTCCATTTACTATTATGTCCAGATTACCTCTAATAGTGCTAGTCCCCCTAACTTATTATTGTCATGCCCCGATTTTCGCTAAATCGGTAATCTTTCCCCGGGCGTGATGTCGTGCACGCGCAAGATGCGCGTGCACAAGGCCTAGGCATAATGATATACTTTAGAACATATGCAACATAGTATGCAAATGAGATATCACACATTGATATATAGATAAGTTCTCTTTATTGATAATAAACATCTGGTTACAGACTTTTGACTCAAAAGTAATAAGGATGCTGCACGGGCTTACAACTTGGATGCAAAATGAGATAGCCGATCCATACATTACATCCCTTACTAATATTTCAAAAGAGCAAACCACCTTGGGTGCGTGTCAGCACCATCGCCTAGGAGCTTCAAAAAGGTATGTACGAGCTCCTTGTGATTATGTATTTGAGCTCCAAAAGTCACAAACACGAATGGTCCCGATCAGTAAAAGGTTAGGGGAAGCTTTAGCTCCTCGCCATGCCATCTTGGATCGAGGAACCTGCTGCAACGAGGGTCAGTACTTCAAAAAGTTTCGGTGAGGGCGAGCTAAACCAACATACCAAAATTGATATCGTATTCATGTGAACATGCAACATTATTATTATGTTATCTTTCTATCTTGTCTTAGTTTAATTTTTTATATACGATAGAATAGAATGACATAACAAAATATGCCACCATTCGGTGACTTTACCTGTACCGTCTGAACCACCTGTACAAAACTTCCCATGACCTTTCCTGCTACGAAGACATAGTCAGTCTGCACAGTTTAAATATACATAAGGATCACTGTCTTGACTAGCCATCATGGACTATAGTCTGGGTAGACGATGATGCTTGCAACGCAGGTAGCGAGTCCCGCTACAAACTCTCGCCTCACCCGTACTAAGTTTCTAGCACGACTAACTATTGTTTCGCCCGGGATGAATCGGCCCCGGTGTCTCGATGACCGTTCGCAGGAACCATATACCTTGTGCACAAGTTGTCCATGACCATTGACGATCTAAACACTAAGTTACCATACGAAGTATTTTAAGACATCAACATGAGCATAACTACTTTAGCACAGTACGAAGGCATAGTCTATTAGATGATATGATCAAATCACAAGTTATGTACTACTCATTGAACGATTATTGATGAATAAGTTCTAAATACAACTGAACACAAAATAAATACATATATAGCAGACAAGCACGCAACAATATGACTGTATAAAAATTTATGTTACAAGCATTAAGTGTTTCAAGTCTACTTCTTCTTTTATCTTGACTCAATTTTATTCCTTTGGTATCGTTGATCGGAACGCACAGACGAGCCAAATTATTAGAAATGAAAGACTTGGAAGAATGGCAAAATTTGGGAGTAAGGCCACGCACTAGTTGGTGAATCGGGAGAGAAAAAGAGAGAAGATCTTTAAGACTCTGATTGCGCATCGCCTACACGATCACCTACACGCACCAACAAATGATCAATATCTCCAGTTCGGTCTCCAAGGGTTCGATACAAAATACGAAATTCAAAGAATAAAGACAATAAAATCTATCAAAACCGTTCAAGAAAATGTAAGTCACAAAACCAACAAGAAAGCAACCAAGCGATATCGCAAACGGGCAAAAAAACCAGCACCACGGAAAGGCCCCTATCGACTCTGTTGTCGAGTCCTTCCTTGAGGCATGATCCGTTGAATATGGGACCTGATTCCGAAGAAACCAATCCATAATGAGGAAAGGATCTTGATTCAATCCGTCTTGATCGAACGATACCAAGTATTTCTTAGCCGCGCTCCCCGAATAGGAGGAACGGGGCACTACATCTTAACCAACTAACAAAAAGTTTTGTCCTCGAAACTTAGTAATAGAACCTACCCCTAAGAAATAATGAGAGAAACTTTTTCTTCATGTCTGATTCAAGTTCCCAGGTCGATTCCTCGATCGAGTGGTTCCGCCAAAGAACGCGCACAAGCGAGACTGTACGATTCTGTAACTGCTTCTTTTTCGATCCATGATCTGAACGGATTCGTCGACGTACGACAAGTCTGCCTGCAGATCCAGCTGACCAACATCTACCACGTGGTTTGGTTCTTGCACGTACTTCCTATGTTGTGACACATGCAAAATATTATGCAGTTCTGACAGGGCTGATGGTAATGCAATTTGATAGGCAACTGCAATGACTCTCTTGAGGACTTCGAATGGGCCAACGAATCTCGGACTTAACTTCCCCTTTACTCCGAATCTCATAACTCCTCGCATGGGCGACACCTTTAAAAACACATGGTCACCTTCTAAGAACTCAAGGGGTCGACGAAGAATATCGGCATAGCTCTTCTGCCAATTTTGTGCTACTTTTAGTCGCTCTCGGATCAATCGAACATTTTGGACTGTTTGTTCAACTAGTTCTGGCCCAAGGATTTGACGCTCCCCAACTTCATCCCAGCAGATCGGTAACCTATAATTTTTCCCATACAGAGCCTTGTACGGAGCTATTTGGATGATGGACTGATAACTGTTGTTATATGCAAATTCGGCCAACAGTAGGTGGACGTCCAAACTTAACTTTGAATCGATTGCACAAAAATGCAGCATATCTTCGAGTACCTAATTCACCCGCTCTGTTTGGCCATCAGTTTGAGTATGGTAGGCTGAGCTAAACTTCAAATTGGTCCCCATCGCTGACTGGAGGCTCTCCCAGAAACGTGATAGGAATCGTCCATCCCGATCTGACACTATAGAAACTGGCACACCGTGCAGCCGAATTATCTCATCAAGGTAGGTCTGGGCGAGGCAATCGATGCTCAATGTAACTTTAATGGCAATAAAGTGTGCTGACTTGGTTAACTAATCGATAATGACCCAGACTGCGTCGTTCCTCCATTGTGTCTTTGGCAAGCCAATAATGAAGTCCATGCTTATGTGCTCCTATTTCCATTCCGAGATAGCAAGATTCTGCATTTCTCCGCCTGGTCTCTGATGTTCTACTTTCATCCTCTGACAAGGTATGCATTACGACACGAAGAGCGCCACATCTCTCTTCATGTCGTCCCACCAGAAAATAGTAGGAAGGTCTTTATACATCTTCGTCCTCCCAGGATGGACTGTATATGTTACATAGTGAGCTTTCGCAAGGATCTTCTTTCTGAGTTCTGTGTCATTGGGGACGCATAGCCTTCCCTTAACTCGCAATACTCTATTCTCATCTACTGCAAAGTCCTTCGCCTTCCCCGCTAGAATTTGCTCACACATTTTTCTTAGGAATGGGTCGTTCCTCTGAGTAGATGTGACTCTCTCTAATAGGTTGGGTATGAATCGTATCTGAGCAACTCGCACGCCGCGATATCGAATTCGGAGTTCAATGCCCATTTCCTCTAAGTCCCTTTGTAACCTGCGATCAACGGACAAGAATCTCGTAAATACTCGACTCAACGCATCTGCTACAATATTTTATTTGCCAGGTGTGTAGTCAATCGTCAAGTCATATTCTTTGATTAATTTTAGCCAATGCCGCTGTCGTAGGTTAAGGTCCGTCTGGGTGAATAGGTACTTCAAACTTTTGTGATCAGTGTAAATTCGGTAAGCCACTCCATAGAGGTAGTGTCGCCACAATTTTAGCGCGAACACAACTATCGCTAGTTCTAGGTCATGCGTAGGATAATTTTTATCGTGCTTTTTCAGTTACCTGGATGGATAGGTTATCACCCTATCATGCTGCATGAGTACACACCCCAAGCCCTGCCCTGACATATCGCTGAATATTTAGAATTTCGAGGTCTCGTCTGGTAGTGCAAGTAGTGGGGCAGAGGTGAGGCATTGCTTTAACTCTTTAAACGAGGCTTCACAGTCGACAGACCACTCGAATACGACTCCCTTCTGTGTGGGGTGAGCCAGAGCTGATGGTAACTTGGAAAAGTCTTTCACGAAAAGCCAGTAGTAGTCCGCTAGCCCGAGAAAGCTTCAAATCTCACCGACGGATGCAGGCCGCTTTCACTCGACGATGGCTTCAACTTTCTTTGGATCGACTGAAATGCCTCTCGCAGAAATGATGTGCCCGAGGAAAGATACACTGCTCAGCAAAAATTTGCACTTACTCAGTTTTACGTATAGCTTGTTGTCCCGAAGAGTCTGTAGCACAGTCCGCAAGTGCTCTGCATGTTCCTCTCTATTCTTCGAGTACACCAAGATATCATCAATGAACACTACTACAAACTTGTCAAGATATGGCCGGAATACACGATTCATTAAGTCCATAAAGGCGACAGGGGCATTGGTCAGTCCGAATGACATTACCAAAAACTCATAGTGGTCGTAGCGAGTGCGAAAAGCTTACTTCGGCACATCATCTGGCTTGATTTTGAGCTTATGATAACTCGAGCGAAGAGAAATTTTTGAAAATACTGTCACACCTTGTAGTTGATCAAAGAGGTCATCGATCCTGGGAAAGGGGTACTTGTTTCGAACAGTGGCCTTATTCAATTCACGATAGTCGATACAGAGCCGCAACGAGCCATCCTTTTTTTATAAACAATACAGGTGTGCCCCACGGAGACATGCTAGGACGAATATACCTACGATCTTGTAATTCTTGCAACTGGATCTTTAACTCTTTTAGTTCTGCTAGGACCATTCGATACGGAGCCTTGGAAATTGGTCGAGTCTCTGGAAATGTATCAATAGTAAACTCTATCTCTTGGTCGGGCGATATTTTGGGCAACTCATCAGGAAATACATCAGAAAAATCTGCCACAACGGAAGTAAACTCAACATTTGTACAATCTCACTGTATTTCTCGAACGGACGCTAAGTACCCATCACAGCTGGAATGTATCATCTGCCGAGAAGATATTATAGAGATCACCATGCAGGCATTCGACGCTCTCGATGGTGGACTGCACACATAAAAAAATTCAATCTCGCCAGGTAGACGAAATAGGACTTTCTTTTCTGTACAATCAATGGTAGCCGAGCAAGCGCCGCGCTAATCCATCCCCAGAATGATGTTGTAGTCCCTGATGTCTAAGACTGTCGCATCAAGTGATAATTTTCTTCTTCCTCCGATGCAAATGTTACCTTCACAACAAACTAAGAGAGCCGATAAATCTATGCCTGATGGAGTACTGACGCTAAGGTTTAGGCCTAGCGGTGTCATAAAAAATGTGTTCTTAGCAACAAAATTTGTCGTAGTAAAACTATGTGTGGCACCAAAATCAAACAATACTCGAGCAGGTACATTATTGAAAAGTAATATACCTGACACCGTCGTGTTTGATGCGAACGCCTCTTCCTGACTCAGAGCATAGACCTGACCTTGAGCGTTCTGTGGTGCCGTCTGGTTCGCTCGAGGTGCTTGACCCTGATTCTGAGACAGATGATGTTGTTACCGTGGATGGCACGGAGGGGGATCGTTGGGGCGATCCCGACAATCATGAGCTATGTGGCCAAACTTACCACAAACAAAATATTCCCCTTTTCGAATATGACAGTCGTTGACATGGTATCCTGGCCTGTGGCAGTAGGCACACGGTTGTCCCTGGTTCTTCCATGGATCATGGTCCTGAGAGCCACCGTTATTGTGGCACTTGTGCGCATTGTTACCACATGTGTTGCTAGGGCGCTTGTGATAGAAATTTTGTACAGCGGTGGTACGAACTGGGGGTACTGCGACTCTAGGGAGAGGGCATGGTTTAGAGACTCATGCATGGTATGATACTGAGGGACGACAACGTGGGCATGAATAGAAGGTCGCAGTCTTATCTCAAACCTTCGAGCTCAACTTTCGGCGTCACAGAGATGAGACTTAGCAAATTTTGCAAGCCTGTTGAATTATGTGGCGTACTGCCACACTGTCATATTTCCTTGTTGCAGATGTATATATTCGCCTTCCTTCTCGCTATGGACGATATGTGGAAGGTACTCCTCTTCGAAGGCTTTACAGAACACAGACCAAGAGATAGTCGTCTTGTCATCTTCACTCAATATAGCTTGTTTGTGCACATCCCACCAATCATGTGCATTTAAACGGAGCTGAAGCTGAGTGCAAGCAATTCTCTTCGTTTCATCCATGCGAAGTACTTCAAAGTGGTCTTCTAACTCAACCAGCCAATCCAACGCCACGGAGGGGGTCCTCAGTCCCTTTGAAGGTAGTATGACACATCTTTTTAAACTCTGATATTAGTAGGATGGACCCCTTTTCATCTGAAGACGGATGTTCCTGAGAGCCCTGAAGTCCCGCAATCTCGGCTACAACTGGCACTATCGCGGCGGCCGCTGATGCAGAATAGTTTTTGGCGACGAGTGTCATCATAATCGTTTGCAAGGTATCCATTTGCTTCTGTTGTGCCTCAGACAGAGTCCGTTGCGCCTGAACTTGAGCCTCAATCCGGGACTCGAATTGGATTTGACGTAGTTTCGCTTGCCTCTGTTGTGTTTCCATCAAACACATCATCCGCTCGAACGGATCGACAGATGGCACGGCTGCTGGACTTCCCGAGCTACCCAAAGTGCCAAAAATACTCCCTTGCACCTGTACCACTACCTGTGCTTGTGCATCCAGCTCTGAGGTCGTTCCTTTAAAGAAAAGTAACTTACATCAGTCTCAAAACATATTATGGACTTACTATACGGAACGCATCTCATTTTGGCCAAGCGAATTCAAGAGATCAACTGGGAGGGACAGGGTCATTTCAAGAAAACTCTTCTAACACGAAGATCAAAGGATCTGAAGCCATGCTCTGATACCAATATGTCATGCCCCAATTTCCATGAAATTAATAATTGTCCCCCGGGCGTGATGTCGTACACGCGTAAGGCGCACGTGCACAAGGCCTAGGCATAATAATATACTTTAGAACATATGCAACAGAATACGCAAATGAGATATCATACATTGATATATAGAAAAGTTCTCTTTATTGATAATGAACATCTGGTTACAGACTCTTGACTCAAAAGTAATAAGGATGCCGCATGGGCTTACAACTTGGACACAAAATGAGATAGCCGATCTATACATTACATCCCTTACCAATATTTTAAAAGAGAAAACCACCTTGGGTGCGTGTTAGCAACATCGCCTAGGATATTCAAAAAGGTATGTGCGAGATCCTTGTAATTATGTACTTTTGCTCCAAAAGTCACAAACACGAATGCGCCAGATCAGTGAAAGGTTGGGGGAAGCTTCAACTCCTCGCCGCGTCGCCTTGGCTCAGGGAACCTGCTGCAACGAGGGTCAGTGTTTCAAAAAGTACCGGTGAGGACGAACTAACCCAACATACCAAAATCGATATCATATTCATGTGAACATGCAACATTATTATTATGTGATCTTTCTATTTTGCCTTAGTTTAGTTCTTCATATACGATAGAATGGAATGGCATAACAAAATATGCCACCGTTCGGTGACTTTACCTGTACCGTCTGAACCACCTGTATAAAACTTACCATGATCTTTCCTGCCACGAAGACATAGTCAGTCTGCACAGTTTAAATATACATAAGGATCACTGTCTTGACTAGCCATTATGGACTATAGTCTGGGTAGACAGCGATGCTTGCAGCACAGGTAGAGAGCCCCACTACAAACTTCTGCCTCACCCCTGTTAAGTTGCTAGCATGACTAACTGTTGTTCCGCCCGGGACGAATCAGCCCCGGTGCCCCGGCGACCGTTTGCAGGAACCATATACCTTATGCAGAAGTTGTCTATGACCATTGATGATCTAAACTCTAAGTTAACATACGAAGCATTTCAAGGCATCAACATGAGCATAACTACTTTAGCACAGTGCGAAGGCATAGTCTACTAGCTGATATGATCAAATAACAAGTTATGTACTACCCATTGAACAGTTATAGATGAATAAGTTCTAACTACAAATGAACATAAAATAGATACATATATAGCAGACAAGCACGCAACAATATGATTGTATAAAAATTTATGTGACAAGCATTAAGTATTTCAAGTCTACTTCTTCTTTTATCTTGACTCAATTCTATTCCTTTGGTATCGTTGATCGGAACGTACAAATAAGTCAAATTATTAGAAATAAAGACTTGGAAGAAGGGCACAATTTGGGAGTAAGGCCACTCACTAGTTGGTGAATCGGAAGAGAAAAAGTGGAAAGATCTTCAAGACTCCGCTTGCACGTCGCCTACACAATCACCTGCACGCACCAACAGATGATCAATATCTCTTGCTTCGTCTCCAAGGGTTCGATACGAAATAAAAAATCCAAAGAACGAAGACAATGAAATCCATCAAAACCATTCAAGAAAATGCAAGTCACAAAACCAACAAGAAAGCAACCAAGCGGCATCGCAAACGGGCAAAGAAACCAGCGCAACGGAAAGGCCCCTCTCGACTCTGCCGTCGAATCTTTCCTTGAGGCACGATGTGGGATCTAATTTCGAAGAAACCAATCCATAACGAGGAAAGGATCTTGATTCAATTTATCCCGATCGAACGATACCAAGTATTTCTTAGCCGTGCTCCCCGAATAGGGGGAACGGGGCACTACAATTATCTATACTTATTTCTTAGTATGTCCTAGATAATAAGTCCACGTATCCCTAGAGGATACCTAACTCAAAAGTTTGCCATGTCCATATTATCTCTAAGCAAATATTTTGTTTATCGACCGTCGACTATCACGTCCACACTACCTCTGATAGCATCAGCTTATTAACCTTATTATCCGTACCCAACACTGGGTACACCATGGATAATAAGTCCACTCAACATTCCCTAGTAGAATCCTTTCCCCAAATAATTCAACATTTCACATCATTCGCATATTCACAAATTCAAGATGTTGGCAACAAAAGGTCCTCATTTCTTCAGTACAAAAGAAAAAGGAGATACATTATATGAGAAATTCGCAAGAAAGTTCTAATGGAAGATTTTTATTGATATTCAAGATCATGAGTACATATAATAAATATCTATTACATTTAGATTTTCATTGATATTTAAGATCACGAGTACATACGATAAAATTTATTACATTCAGAACATTCTCCATCAAGTGCCTCTCCATGTTGTTTCTACTACCGACGCAAGTAAATTTGGCAACGGAGAGAGCAACAATGTAGAGAGGATCGAGCACAGAATTGGACCGGCATAAAATTTTCAAAAATGCACAAAACCTCCTCTGCCATGTAGATGCGCCACTGGCAGATTTTTGATTGGGACTCAAATCCCAACCATGTAATCAATATGCTGGCCATATTCAGAGAGTACCTACTATGAGTTAGGTTCGAAGATAGCGGACAGTCTTCCGGGTTATAAGTTTGATCGTCATGAATGATGGGACTTATGATATACTTTCATGATCCATTAAGACCGAACGAATTAAGACAAGCCCTGCATGACAAACCACACAAGTCAAGATACTTGAAAGAGTGTATGTAATACATGTGAAGACAAATATGCGTATAAATAGGATTATGCACACTCAGCTAAAGTAGTCCTTTGAAAATCAGAAATAAGTTACCAATGCGGGTGACATGAAATGTGCACAGATAATTGTTCTGGATATATGCGCATATCGGCCGCATCGCATGTTCATGATGCATCATCCTGGGAAGATAGTCGTATCCATGCAGAGAGCAGTCACGTATAGCTTTTCGGCGTGATTTCATGATGATCGTCCCGAGACAGCCACATCCATCTGCGCAGCAAAAAGTTTTGTTTTCCACCAGCGCATCTTCATGACGAAGATTTTCAACAATGATCATGCACATTGGCAGTGGGTTATCGTCTGTATATATTCCCGACGGTTTCTCGTCCATGCGGCAGACTGTGCATTCTTGTCCCTTTGTTTGAATGCATGTGCGAAAAGCATTGTCTTCTTCTCAGCGTCAGAAGAAAGAACTAGAGCATCCCCTCTACCTTCGGTTGGAACAGGCATAATGAAGTGGTTAATCATCAATGGCAGAGGATCAATGAAGTTTTTGACAGGGTTGCCCGTGTCATACTTCTACGCGAGAATAAACAAAGGAATGGAAAAAGGAAATACAGTAGAAGACCTCTCTCTTTTCCTGTCCCTCTATTTATAGGCTCAGGATAAGGCGAAGTCAATCACCCCCGACGCTTCAGTTCCCGAAAATCATGCGATGAATCGCATTAAATGTGATGAACTAGACGCTTCGGTTTCCGCATGACACACGACGATTATGAACCGAAAAGAAACCTCAAATCCCGTGATTTGCGTTTAGCAAAATGCTTCGGGATCATGTCAGTTCAGAACTCGAAAAAATATTTCTTTGACAGCCAGGCTGCCCGTGATGCGGCAGACACAGCATGTGGCCAGCTTGTGATGTGACATGCGACAGACACAACTAAAATTCCTCTCCATGCTTCTTTCAAACTTTTTCAAACTTTTTCAAGTTTTGAATACTTGGAAGGGATCTTGTAGAAGAATGGAAGATATTGGTCCATGCGCATAAAGTCATCTTAAAAAGCCATCTGACGAAGAAGACAAAACTGCCGAAAAAGAGGACAGAACTGCTGATGCAGCAAAATTTATGTTGAAACACTTATGCGGCAAGGGACAGTAAGGACCTGATGCAGCCAAGAGTTCTGGAACACTGATGTGACTCGAGGTAGTAGACCATCTATGTGGCTAAAATGCCTCAGCCGCATGCGACATGTCACGAGCTTTAAATGCTCCCCAAAAAGTTTTGCCGCTCCGGAAGAAGTACAGCCGTCGATCACATAGAACGTCAGCCATGACATCAGCATAACCATTACTTTTTACAGTTATAGCGGAGTGCTCCCACGTGGCACAAAATAACAAAAAGTGGTGCGACAAAGGGTCATGCGGCCAAGCCTCTTCAACATAGCAGTGCCTATGCGGCTGGAGAGCATGCAGCAGAATCTTTGCTAAAGTGCATCATCATATTTTCCTCTGAGGCGTATCCTCCCTAGATGATAGCTGGCAGTGTTTGTTAGGGAGGGCCTATAATCTCGTACACGTGGCGCTGAAAGCGTGCCTATTCTAGCTTGACGTCAACCACGACCGAGATATAGTCTTAGGCGCATGACACATGTCAAGACAATCGTGTCATGCACACATGTCTGACTGAATCCTGTGGGCAGTTATCATGTAAATCGCATACGCCTAATGCGATTTTGATGCGCCTATCTCAATTTTGTTGCACCAAACGTCGAAAATAGTATTTTTTGGGGATATGCGCGCACATGGTCATTTCAGTGCAAATGGATATAAATAGCAAGGATATGTGCTTCCCAAGTGATCAGAAAATGGTATAGACCTGAGAGCCTAATTGATGTCTTTCTTGCCAGTGAGCCGAGACTTAGCAATTTTCTTTCGTCAGTCGACCGTCAATGGAGTAAAGGAGTCAGCTGCACAACTCGATCTCCACCGTCATACTTTTTCAGATTCTTGTACTTATAATTCTCAGTTTTAGGATTCTCTTTGTACTCTCTTTGTTTCTTGCAATCAAAAGTGAGTAAAACTATTTTTTGTGATGGAAACACTAGGGATGTCAAATTGCTTACTGAGGGTGCTTCGGAAGGACCAAATACTTGGAAACTTTATCATCATATTTTGTCGAAAACATACCTAATAAAGGTCAAGAATATTCGTCGGAGAATCACTGAGTTGAGTTGGATTGGGACTTGGGACCACAACTTCTATAGAATATTGGGTTTAGGATTTTGAAATTTGGAAGAGAAAAGGGAAATAAGAAGACAAAAAGATTTTTTTTTTTTTGGCTCATATAGTATCTAGTGGACAACCCTTATTAAATTTTTTGAGTAACAAACTTGTAAATAAAAATAATAACTGTAAACGGTACACCAAAAGTTACCTAAGACAATCCATTACTTGGTGGTAGTCCAGTTTTAAGCAACTTTTACTCAGGACATCCAAAAAATTACTATGGGCTGCCCACCCCCAATCCCCCCATCATCTGTAACTTCGACGACGTAGCTATTGTCGCCCTCGACCTCTCCAGCGAACTCAAGCCCTCATCCTCGTCGTCGTTGCCCACGCCCTCGACATCCTCGCCCTTGTCCTCGCCGACGATACCCTCGCCCTAGCCGTCTACGCCCTTACCGTCAGCCTCGACAGCCCCGCCAGGTGTCCCCGTCCTCGCCCTCGACGCCCTCGCCCTCGACTCGGTGGCTGGGCTCGCGGGGATGCATGCCGAGGCGGGGTCGCAGTGGCGCACGTAGCGGCCGGGAAGGTAGGTTTTTTGTGAGGACTGTCAAAATTTTTGATTGTCCTAAAGAATATATGCTGTCAAATATTTTGACAGTCCTACCTATTAGAAGGACTGTCAAAAATTTTGACAGTCTTAAAGATAACAACATATACTTTTTTTTGGCCTGTCAAATTTTCTAACAGTCCAGTATATTGGTAGAACTGTTAAAAAATTTAACAGTCCTAAAAAAATTGGACAGCCCAAAATAAATTTTTTCAATGACAAACTAGTAAATAAAATAAAATAAAATTTGAATTGTACTGAAAAACTTTTATAGTACCTTTAGTAATTATTTAAAAAAATTCAAACAGTTCCGAATAAGTTATGTAATGCTCTTTATTTATTCTATTTTTTTTTCCAAAAATATTAGCGGTGAACAATCGACCATATGGATTTTGGACTGTTAGTGAAGGAAAACAGGACCACTTGGGTCCCGTATATTTGGAACTACATGCAATTGTGAGCATCACAGGGCACAGTACCTCTCAAGAGTATCCAAAGTGTACCAAGTTATTCTGTGTCTTTTCTCTTCTTCCTTTTTTTTTTGTTTAATTTATATAACAAGTAGATCCGTGTAAGGATGGATCCAGGAAGACTAGTTTCTCATGCTAGAACAAAAAACCATAAAGAACAAGATGACACAAAAATAACAAAAATACAAATAATGGGCGTCTGTCCATTTGGTCCTTACAGTTAGTACACAACACTGAGTTTAACCTTCAACCAATTCTTTGGTTCACGGACGAATCTACATGGGTCATCAGAATGTGCAACCGTGGTATTCACTTCTCGATCTATAGTTGCATCTCGTCAAGCATGATTTGTGCATTTCCTGAGCGCTCTTGCATTACTCAATTGATTATAGGTGTCAACAAGTCACCATCGAGCCAAGTAGATTATGGATGAAAGGGGATGCTGCATGCACCACCCGATACTTCAAGAGCTGTGGAATGAACTAGCGCACTACTCAATTGATGACAAGTGTCTTTAGATGGATGTGTTGGAAACACACGTGCTATGATACCACGTATTGGACGTATCGCGGAAGCGTTTTGCCAACCCACCTGAGAAGATCAAACCAATCTACGAACACCAAGCACAGATGAAGACAAGTATATGGCGGTGACTACGTCACCTTGACAAATTCCAACATTTATAACTCAGATGAAATTACAAGATTGCAAAAACTAATGTTGAAACCCTTTGTCCTAATAGGTTCAACCTCCTCACCACACTCAAGAAGAAAAGCAGAATATTACAATTGAAATCACTCACCAATTCGTACCAATCTTCCTAACCGAAGTTGACGACTCATCAGTTAGATCTCCTTCTTCCTTCTGGCTTGGATGGCGAAGTCGAGCAAAGCACGGACTTTCTCTTAGATTTTCTGTGGACGAGCACCCTTAATCTCCAACTTGTGCTTCTTTGTGCCTCCACCCTCCTCCCTATTTATAGGATGAGAAACCTATTTTGGGGTTAGAAAACCCTAAAAATAGTCAACCATAAGATCCAGCCGTCCACTAGCATCCAACGGTCCAAAATATAACATAAAAATTCCAAAATCCGAGCAGGCGCCGCAGACACCGAACTCGGACCGAGTTCGGTTCGAAGGTTCTGGAACACCACGCCGAGTTCGGCCCGAACTCAGCCAGCGACCGAGTTCGGACCGAACTCTGCCCCCTTCAGCATACTTGATTCCCAACAATCTCCCCCTCCAGTCTGATGAGAGGTGTTGGTTCCATGGCTCCTCAACTGGACTGCATGCATGTCGTCCCGCGGCAGAAAATCTGCTCCCCCATACCACCGATCTTCGATCCCCCGAGTTACTTTGCATCTTCCATCTTCTCCAGCTCCTCGACTGTCACGTCGACGCTAGCTTCAATGCGTAACACATCATTCACTACTGGGATCCTGTCGATATCGATGACGCAGCCAAGACCGAAGTGTCTGACGATCAGCATCACCGTGAGTCTTGGCTGCATATCCCCGACTTTCATCATCCACCGAAACGTGTTAACGTTCCGACGAGCTTCTTCACCCATGGCTGGCCCAACCAAGCGGACGGTGTGATTCTTCCGAGATTCGACCTCCTGAATCTGCTCACCTTCGTGTCCGAACTTGAAGCTCCCCCATACACATGCGTCCTCGAGCAAAACATCACGCACTATGGATATCGTCGATGACCCACAGCTTCCCCTGAACTGTGTGAATGATGATGCTCCTGCCTCAGATTGAGTTTTCTGTCAACCTTGATCTCCTCCTTGGCCTCAAACTGCTGAAACCAATGTCGCTCCGTGAAGCTTTGGCAAACCACCCGTCGCCAAAACTGGATCCGTGAAGCAACCCCTACCTGGAGACCGATCAGCTATTAAGGGACCGACAGACTAACCCTCAATATTTGACTCATTACCATTCGTCGCTTTGTCTTGACGAATCGAATCCTCTGTATCCCTCAAAGTATCTCGAAGCCCCTCCAAGACAAGTTTTTGACAATCCACCTCCTATTGAATACCCCTCGAGCCTCCATTCGGTGTCTATGGCCTGCCTGTACAACTCAGCGGCTTGAGCCTGTACATGTCACAACACAAATCTCCTCGAGCCAGCTGCTGGGAACCCTTCGTAAGCATCCAATCTTTGTCCCCAAACAAACTGCGAAAGCCATCATCCGCCAGCCTCCCTACCGAAACCAAGTTGTAGTGCAAACTCGGTACATGTCGCACATCCTTGAGAACGAGCTTCTCACCAAGCTCTGTTGTCAAGTGCAGGTCACCGATGCCTACAACTGTAACCGTCCCCTTGTTGCCCATCTTCACACGTCCAAATCTGCCACCGCGGTATGACGTGAAGATCCTCCTATATGGAGTGGCGTGATACGATACCCCCGTGTCCATGACCCAGTTATCATCATGACACATGCTGTCACACCCCAGTCCCAAAATACGTAGGACCAGGAATACGCAACATGCCAGCTACGCATTCGACCAGACTCTGGTCCGACTCGAATACGTATAAGCTGAATAATAATGGTCACTATCTACATAATCCAGTAAATATAAATATCTATGTCTCAATCCACAATGAACAGAAATATACAAGAATGAGCTACATATGCTAATGTCGGCCACCCAATAACACACAAACTAGAATAGACTCGAGAAGAAATATGAGTCTATAAAAACTAGGCTACAACAGTAGATGAATAAACAATATGAATAAAATAACCATAACGCCGGTAGAAATGATATAAGTACCTGGTACCAATGCCTATAAGACAAGCAACTCTATCAGCGACTCTAAGGCTCCGTAATCGTCTATGCTGCAAAATTGGAAGGGGACGAGGTCCTCAGAGGGACGTAACAAGGTACAAAAATACAGTATGCCATAGTATAACAGAAAGAAACAAGCGCAACGCCGGTGTAATCTAGCATAACCACCTAAGTGAGACACAGTTTGAAGACAATGTTCGACGTGTGGGCTGTCCAAAATAAAACCGTAGCTCCGGATCCGAAAACACACCGAACGTACTACAGCTCCGGGCAAAGAATCACACGGGTGATACTACTACTCCAGATACAGGAATACTACAGAAATAGAATATATACATATATATAGCGCGTGCAGAGGAGCGTAAAAGTCTAGTAACTGTCTTCCTCTCCCAAAGCGGTCAATGAGTATGCGCTGAACCTGAACCTCTATCTAACAGTCTCGTCATACTGGAGTAACTATCAACGATCATGACCCTAAAGTCGTCCCAGTTTTCGGTCACGCTGACAGTATCAGGATAAAGGAAAATCTGGCACGGTGACAGTATCTGGATGTGTCCAAGGGTTATGATGTAACCAAGTGTGTACATCAAGGTATTGTGAACATCTATCAATCGTTATCAGACGTTACCGATGAACATCTGCACCCGGTTATGACCCGGATGCGAGGTAACGATTCTGATCCAAAACGCGCACAATGCATATAATAATTAAATAAAAATCTGGTAACTGAAATACACTGTGGCAAGGTACACTTGCCTGGATCCGGATGCTGAAGATGGGTCTCCGGTACAACGTCCAAGTTTGCGGGTCCTGCAGTACCTAGAGACGAGATACAAGCTCCATCAATAAACTATCACGAGGCTAAAATAAGAGGTGGCACACGTCTAGCATAGGCTACAATCTTAGTTACAAGCTCACATAGACACCAAGCTAGAGGGTTGACCACGGTTGACTAGAGGTACGTTACATCTGATACTATCAATCACCTGTATAATATCATCAGACAAATCCTCGATCCCCTATATTTATTATGGTGTCTTCAGTAGTTCCAGTATGTTCATTCCTCAGATTTCACCCTGGTCTTCACAGACGTTATCATGTATGTTTACATATATCATCCTCAAACTAAAAATTATTATTATTTATTAACCCTCAATTATATAAAATCGTCTTCTAATTAATTTAATATCCTTTCACAATAACCTAGCTACTCCTCAAATAAATTTATTATTATTTCTTATCTCTTAATAAATGACCAACATTTAGATATCACAACATATACTCAATCAACCTATCAACAGTGCATATAACAATATGTATAAAACACTAAAATCTCTCATCTAGCATTCATAAACCCTAAACTTATTATAACATTCTCAACCCTAAACTCAATGCATATACATGAACCCTAACTAACTAAGCTATATGTAACAAAAACATAATACTACACTACTCGAGAAGATGGGAGAGAGGTTACCTTGGTGGCGTATGGTGGTCGACGCTCGTGGAGATGACGGTGGTGCTCGTGAAGGTGGTGGAGATGTTGGTAGTGGCGGTCATGGTGGTGCTGGCCGTGGAGGTGTTGGCAGTGGTGGTACGAGGTGAACGGGGTAGTGAAGGTGGCGGTGGCCGAAGCTCGATGGTGAGCGTGGAGGTGGTACATGATGGAGGCCGGTCGATGGTCGAGATGGTAATGGTGGTGGTAGCGGGATGGAGGCCGGTCGATGGTAGAGATGGTGGTGGTGGTGGCAGCGTGAAGGTGATGGGATGGTGAAGGTGGTGGTGGCTGATGAAGGTGGTGGTGGCCGGAGCTCGGCGGTGAGCGTGGAAGTGGTACGGGATGGATGAGACGCGGTGAATGGTGGAGGTTTGGAGAGTTGGCGGTGGTTCGTGGTGATAGCAGCGGCTCGCCGGAGGAACATGGGGTCGACAGCGGGTGGAGGAGCTCGGCTGTGGAAGGTGGTCGAGATTTGGAGGCCGGTGGTGGCGGTGGTAGCAGTCGTTGCTGGAGAAGACTGCGGCGGTGGATCTCGCCGGAGTAGGGAGAGGCCGGTCGGTTTTGAAGAAGGAGAAGGAGAAGGAGAAGTAAAGTGGAAGAAGAAGAAGAAGAAGAAGAAGAAAAAGGAAAAAGGAAAATGAAGAATAGAGGAGGTGTGGTCGGTTTGGATGTAGGAAGAGGGAGGAGAGAGAAAGGGGGAGGGGTTTTCAATATCCCTTGGGATTAGAGCCGGCACTGGGAAAGGGGTAGAAAGAGGGATTAAATAGGAGGGTGTGTGGTGAGTATGTGGTGAGGATGAGGGCTTAATTTGAATGGAGGGCTTAGATTCTTCATGAAGGAAAAGTACATCTAAAGGAAATAGTGGGGATGGATTAGACCGGTCAAGAGAGGGAGAGGGGGCTTCTTCATGTGCCTTAGCCAATAGGGTGGTGACACCTATCACCACTTTTGCAAATAAGCCCCTTAACTTTTGGGTATTTGCACAAACATGTAAAATAAAGGGGATTTGGTGTGGGAAGTGGTGTTTGGTGTTATGTAGGGTGTGGGGGTGTTGTGTATTTTGTATGGGCTTAATGAATGAGGTATTGGGTTAATTTGGAGTTAAGTTGGGATTAGTCAATGTTGGTATCCCCAATTTAATTAAAATAAAATATCATGTGCTCTTAAATTAAATGGGGGCACATGGGATTTCAATTAGAAGTGACACAAAGGTCATGAAAGGTGTAGGCTTGGTGTCAGTCTTGGACCCTTTAATTGGTCCAGCTAAATGGGTTGAGTCTGTGTCTCAAAATTGATGGCAACGACAAGGGTACGCGACACAGGATTAAAGAATGGGTTTCAGATACGGGAAGTTGTGCAATTAAATTAGAGCACAAGGGATTGTGTTTGTGAGTGACGAAAAAGTTCAACGCCTAGATTGGCTTGTCAAGTCAAGAGTGCAATAATTAGTTAGAAATTATGGGCTATTGTTGGGCTCCGAATATTGCAACAACGGTAGGGTATACCAAGGGTTTAAATAAAGAACCAGACAACTATAACACAAATTCTAAACCTCAGACACCTGATGCTAAACTAAAATTTCTAACCCAAAACCAGCCTATCTATAAAAAAATGAGGGGGTTTACACATGCTACAAGGTTCCTCTGCGTCAGTTGTTGCGATGATGAGATCTCCCATAGCCGTGAGATCCTCTTGATCATCCTTGCCTTTGGCCTTCTCAGCTTTGAGCTTCATGGAGTTCCTCTTGATATGACCCATTTTGCCACAATGATAACAACCCTCCTTGCGGTCCACAGTCGCAAGATCCCGAGAACTCCCTCATGTCCTCGCCTATGATTTGGGTCTTCCCTTCCCATAGGAAGCCACCAGAGCGGACTCATGCGACGATTCTACTTGCTTACGTTGGATCTCCTTGTTCAACAAGCTGCTTTTGACTGCCTCCATTGTGACAACTCCATCAGGAGCCGAGTTGCTCACCGACACCACCAACGTCTCCCAACTTTCCGGCAGAGAACTCAAAAGTAGAAGGGCCCGAAGCTCATCCTCAATCACCATCTTCATCGTAGACAACTGATTGATGATGCCCTAAACCTCGTTCATATATTGTGCTACCGGTGCACCCTCCGTGTACTTCGAATTGACGAGTTGGCGAATCAAAAATAACTTGTTGCCAACCATCTTCCTTTCGTACAACAAATACAGCTTCTCCCACAATGCTTTTACAGAATTCTCCATAGATACGTGGTGAAACACCGAGTTGTCCAGCCATTAGCTCACTACCAGAATAAATCAAATTAGCGACGTAAAGAAACGTCGCTAAATGACCAAAAAACGTTGCTAAATAATTTTAGCGACGTAATTAACGATGTTTTATTGAAGTCGCCTTTAAACTCGTCGCTGACAGAAAAAATGTCACCAAACGTCGCTATGCCGACGTTTTCTAGCAACGTAAATGCGTCGCTATATTAGCGACGTTTAGCGATGCAACGTTACTAAATTAGCGACGTATATTTTTGTCGCTATATGTCGCTAAATTTGCGACGTAGTTAGCGATGTTAATAGCGACTTTTATAGCGACGTATGTGCGACTCATTTAGCGACATTGTGCGACTAATTTAGCGACGTTATTATGACCTGGCAATATTGCCATGTCAGTAGTTTGCGACGGACAGCGACATGTTTAGCGACGGATTTAGCGACGTATATAGCGATGTATTCAGTGAAGTAATTAGCAACGTGAGTAGACACCGCTAAACGTCGCAAAATATCGCTAAAGATACAGTAAAAAATAAAATAAATACTGAATTATTTCCAAACATTCTTCCTGTAGTTTATTAATTCATAATTTGTACAAATAAATGCAATCCTCCGTTGAATTTGCTGGGTTCGTCGACCCCCTTCGGTTGAACACTCAACACCGATAAATTAACATATATTTAATATGAATAATATAATAAAATTTGAAGAAAACAAAATATTGAAATTATAAACCGAATCATGAGAAAATATCGTCGTCAAGAATACAACAAATATCCATACAACTGAGTCTGAAAGCCTCATCCTAAAGAATATAAGAAATAATGTCTGAATGCCTCAAAATAAAAAATATTCATAAATGACCAAATATCATAGGTCTGAAACACAAACAATCAATAAACGGTCATAACTAGGACTACTGCAGATCTGCAGGAGGATGACCACCGACGCGCATGAAGGATAAGAACAGATCATATTGCTCCCGTAAAATCGACACCGATGTCGATGGAGAAGGCAGTGACGTCGGTGGAGTCTGTGTCGATGTAGGCACACCAGGAGGACATATCCGCTCCAACTCTGCTAGTCGCTGGTTGTATGAATCCATGGTAGATAACAGCCTCGTACTGCTATGAACCATTGAATCCTGCATCATCGTCAGCCTCTCGCCCATGGACAGCTGTGATGCATGCATCTCCGTCACGCTGCGCTCTGTCAACGCTCTAAGAACAGCTGTCAAATCCCGGAACTCCATGATGCTGTGCTCGAGCATATCAAATCGTGCGATGAGCGTCGCATCGTCCGCCTGCGGTTGGGACATGGGCTGCTCCTCCATCCTTCGCAGCAATTAGTCACGGAGAGACGCAATCTGACGGTCAACGGCCTCCTGGACTCGGGCCGACGACTGCGAGGGCTGTGGGGAATGCGCACTTATCGGGGAGGCCCTATATGACTGTGTCGCACCAAGGGCTACATAGGATCCCGTACCGTAGTACGTACCCCTCTGAAGACCACCAGCGGAGGTCACCCACAGCTCGTCCATCGACGGAGCTGGAGAGGGCTGCGAGGAAGTACCAGCCTCTCCCGCTGTAGTTGCACTAGCAGTCGCCCGCTCACGCAGCCTAAGATACTCGGCCTAGAAAAGTTTGGATACTCGATAATTACCTAAGTTATATTAAAATTAACACAAAGTAAAGTAATACTTATATAGGTCTGCGAGGCCCTCTCATCAATGAAATTTTTGCCCTTTCGATGGGTGGCCAGGAAGACGGTCACCATGTTTGCATCCTCATCCCTCTGTACCTGTTAAAAATATATTATTTAGTACTAAAATTAAATATTTTTTCCTACTACTAATCGTACTTACATTAAAATAATATATCTGAAATAAAAAATATACCAAACGACGGAAATATTCTATCATCGGAATTGAGCCACCATACTACTTTGTTGCATTTCGCCTAGCCGCCTTGGCCTTCTCAGACCTTTCCTTGTACCTCGGATCGTCGAATCTAGCCCTCATCGCAGTCCACTGCTCAGGCGTGATCCAACCTTGGATCAGTTTTTCAACGCGATCACGAGCCTTCTGGTCATCCAGAGCATCACGGTTAAGCTTGGCGGCAACGGTAGAAAATATGTGCGGAGGATAGAAATACGTTTGGTACAATAAATAATTTAGTAAGTTATATAATATGCATAAATTAGAGGATTTCTATAATATACTTTTACCTTGAAGTGCGCAAACTAGAACGCCTTCCTCTCATCCAGAGCTTCAGAGTAGTTGATCCAAGGGCCACCATAGTTGTTCCTCAGAAATAGGCCCAAGCATCTCTGTACCGACGAGGGACAATATCTATACAGAGATAATTATTTTGATCAAAAAATTCAATATATGATGAATAAATAAATACACGATATATATGATGCTAAACCATCTAATTGACTTACTTTGTACCGTCGGCCCAAATCTCTGTCCTCGTCTCCTCCGGAGGTGCGCATGAAGGATCTAGCTGATTTTGGGACAACGTCCGCATGACCTCCTCCATATGCTCATATGTCTCACGCTGGACAAGGAAGTACTATCAGGCCTGGAACTACTCGTCCCAGGAGTGATGCCACGTAACGTCGTCGCAGTCAGAGATGTGACTGATCGATATACTGGAGTACTAGGTGACGAGGATCCAGAACCAACAGTAGGCAGTACCGGAGGAGCACTCCGTCTACCTCGGGACCTGCCGAACCCTCTGTATCGTCCTGTCATAACTGATAACAACATATGATGAATAATAAAATACACAAATATATAGTACATTCTACAGTCAAAATATTATGCATATCTCACAGCATTCATAGAATTGTACAGTAAATAACTAGTGGTGTCACAAGTCTAAATGGATAGTATATTCTACAGTCAAAATATAATACATATCTTCGTCAAAATAGTACATTCTACAGTCAAAATATAGTACATTCTACAGGCAAAATATTTTATTTTTAATCATCTTCAGAAAATTTATCTTGTTCGCCTTTCTTGTCCTCCTCTTCCTCTTCCTCTTCCTCCTCATCTTCACTTTCATCTACTTCGTCTTCGTCTTCGTCTTCCTCTTCGGATAATTCTACATCTTCTACATTATTACTCATGTAATAAGTAACTTTTGTTGAGTCCATATCTACAATATTTGTTACAATAGGTAGCTCGTCCTCCTGATAAGCTATTTTGTCAATGTCAAAGGTATTTCTAGCTTTAGTCTTGCATATTGTCCACCAATCCGACCTTCCTGTCCCCCGTCTAGGATAAGTTATGAAGTATACGAGCTGAGCCTGACTTGATAGGACAAATGGTTCGTAGCCTTGATATCTACGCTTGTAGTTTATATCTACAAGGCCATGCTTGTCAATTTTTCAACCTTGATCTTGAATCGGATCGAACCATTCATACTTGAATCGCACGATCTTAGCCGGTTCAGTGCCATAATTATATGTCAACTCCACAATATCTCATAAGATGCCAAAGAAATTATTGCATGGATCGACGTCTTTGTAGTTCGAAGATTTGATACACAAATAATTATTTTTCGTGGAATCAAGATCCAGAAAGTTGTCTTTGATCGGAGCATTTGTTGACTTGAACCTAAACCCATTCACACAGAAACTTGGCTATATTTTAATGGCAGTAATTGGTCCTTGGATAGAGTTCTAATAGATTCAGTCTCGGGTGTTATTAGATGATCGACCTAAATACCAAAGTAGCGATAGTAAGTTATTTATTATGCAAGTACAGAAAGAAAAAGTAATTACCAAGCTCCTTACATATGCGCTCAACCAAGAAGAAAAATGGCATCTCATTTCTTGTTCTACTTCTTCGTCTGTTATGTAGGGTCTAATCAACCTCAACTCATCATTATATGTGCTGAAAAACAACGAAGCAACCGCTGATTAGTAGCATAATAGTAGCTTATACTATTACATTGAGATGATGTAAATGTGGACATATTAATTACTTACCCCTCTAGCTTCTCCATTTTATCCTTGTCGCAATTGAATAATATATACAACTGAGCAGCCCTTAGCTCGTCGTCATTCAAATATCTCTTCTTCATTTTCCTCGAAGGCTTTCTGGACGCATTGAATACTTTGAGTATTGCATCATTAGATTCCTGATATCCGTCGTCGTTTCTCGAAGCTCTTATTCTATTAGTGGCAACATGAGGTTTGAAATACGTCGAGCAAAAGTTTGTAATCTCCTCGAGAATATAAGCTTCACAAATAGAGCCCTCAACCCGTGCCTTATTTTTTACCTTTCTCTTTAGGTGATTCAGATACCGCTCGAAGGGGTACATCCATCGATAACCGACAGGACCACCAACACGTGCCTCATAGGAAAGATGAATTGGCAAATGCTCCATAGAGTCGAAGAATCCAGGAGGAAACACCTTCTCGAGCTTAAATAGTGTTACCGCAATGTCCTTCTCTTGCTTTTCTAGACAATCGACGAGCAACTTAGTAGAACAAAGATCTCTGAAGAATATGTTGAGCTCTGTCAATGGATCCCAAATGACCTGCGGTAAGAATTCCTAAAATACAATCAGAATTAACTTCTCCATGAATACGTGACAATCGTGGCTCTTCATACCCGCCAGTTTATTCTCCTTGAGATCGACGCATCTTCTCAAGTTCGACACATACCCGTCTGGAAACTTTAGACCCTGAATCCCTACAAAGTCTCTCTTTATCCTCATTCTTCAGTGAGAAAACTGACTTAGGCTGCTTTAACTTTCCATTCCCCTCCTCTATCAAATGCAACGCAGGACGTCTACATATTTCTTCTAAGTCCAACTTGGCCTTCAGATTGTCTTTTGTCTTCCCCTTTACCTCCATTACAGTATTAATTATGTTATCAAACACATTTTTCTCGATATGCATGACATCAAGGTTATGTCTGATCAGATTGGTGCTCCAATATGGCGGATCCCAGAATATACTCCACTTCGTCCAGTTATGGGTGCGACCAAATTCGTCATACTTGTACCCCTTAGCAGGCTCTTCGATAGCACTTGGTAAATCTTTTACCTCTTCCCATATCGTATATCCGGGCCACCTTGGCGGTGGATTAGCCTTCTCCACAATGCCCGCACGAAAAGCATTCATGTTCCTCCGGTATGGATGATCATTCGGCAGAAATTGTCGATGACAATCGAATAAGCACGGTTTGCCTCCGTGTTTCAAACAGAAAGCCTTAGTACAGTCCATGCAATACTGACATGAGAGACGACCATGAGTGCTCCATCCCGATAACATTCCATATGCCAAAAAGTCGTTGATGGTCCACATAAGTGCTGCCCCTCATCTGAAAATTCTGCTTTCTGGAAACATCGTACGTGTTGGCACCTACGTCCCACAGCTTATTCAACTCATTTATCAAAGGCTGTAAATATACATCGATGTTCCTCTTCGGATTGTTCATACCCAGGATAATAACGGTTAGGAACATATACAGAGTCTTCATGTACATCCAAGGTGGAAGATTGTACGAAGTGACGATCATAGGACAACACGAATACTGGGAGCCAGAAAGTCCGAATGGGGTAAAACCGTTGGAGGAGAGCCCCAATCTGACATTACGCGGATCCGAAATAAAATCTGGATACTCTTGATCAAAGTGCTTACATGCTTCTCCATCGGATAGATGATCCAATACTCCTTCGATCTGTTTCCGCCTGTGCCAACTCATGTTTTCTGCAGTCTCATTCACCATAAACATCCTCTGCAACCGCGGTGTCAAAGGCAAGTAGTGCATCAAAATGGTAGGCTTCTTTGCACCGACAGACTTTCCTCTTCCAGTAGCCTTGTAGCGATCGGCACCACAGAATCTGTACGTATCTCCATCCTTGTCGTCTTTGTAGTACAGCATGCACCCGTTGTGACATGCATCGATTTTCTTATATCCCATCCAGAGCGATCTCACCATCCTCTTAGATCGGTAGAAGTCTTTAGGCAACTTTGCATCCTCTGGTAAGATCTCTATAATCAAATCCATCAGTCGGTTATAGCATTCTTGCGACATGTTAAAATCGGACTTGATGCTCAACAATCTTGTAACAACCTCCAACGGTGAATGATCTTCACAACCAGGATATAATGGAGTCCTTGCATTCTCCAGCAACTCCATGAACTTTGCAGCATCGGTATTCGGTGCCTCCTCAGCTGCATCATGATTGTCCGGATCAAAACTAGGCCCCGCCGCATCAAAAATCATGTTCACCCACCCGTCATCGTAAGCAGCGTGGTCGTGGACATCCATATACGGCTCCATATAAGGCTCCGACTCCGACGCTAAATACACAAGTTCTCCGTGTGCGGTCCACTGATAGTAATTCGGCGTGAAATTTTTCGAGTACAAATGATATGTGACTTCCACTTCTGGATGATATTTCAAGTTGTGACATCT